>VXAZ01007505.1:1417778-1436517 GCA_013399875.1 Gymnorhina tibicen
CCGAGAGAGTTCTGCTGGGGCACCAGGATCGGCCGCCCAGGAGTTTTGTGAGCTTTTCTCCCATTCCTTCCCGGCTCGTGTCCACTACTGCCGCGTGCTCCCCGAGCTCGCTCCGGAGCACCCCCTGCAGCCGCGGGGGAACCATCGCACCCGCCCTGCCCAGCGGGAGCCGCCAGCGCCCCTGCCGGCCGTGAGCGTCCCTGCACCGAAAGGACAGGGTCTGACAGCCGGGAAGGGGTCACTGGGTTCTGTTCTGTTTGCTGTTACTGTCAGAGTTGTTGTTGTTTTGTTTGCCTTGCTATATATATATAAGTAAAGAACTGTTATTCCTATTCCTCATATCCTGGCCTGAAAGCCCCGTAATTTCAAAATTATAATAATTCGGAGGGGGGGGAGCTATATTTTCAGTCCAAAGGGGGCTTCTGCCTTCCTCAATAGACACCTGTCTTTCAAAACCGAAACAGGGATACACTCACACAGAAAAAAATCTGAATTTCCCAAGAGCAAGTTGATTTATCTTAGTACTGAAACTGTGTTTCACTGCTGCCAAGAGTAATGGTTAGCCGTTTTCTTTAGGTAACTACATTTCATACAAAAATGTCAGCTGCTGTTGTGCTTTTCTAAATGGTAGTTTCTGGTCTCCTTTGCTTTAGTGCTTGAAAATGTGGCACTGCTTATTCCAGAAACCAAAAAATTTGAAAGCCAACTAAAAAGCTGCATATTTTTTATGCTAAAGGTCAAAGATGAGTCTCAGTTCCCTGAACATGTTCCTCTTCCACCTTTTGCAAAGCAAAGATCTTATACAGGACTATCATTTGTGTCCGTGCATTACCTCAAAGAAATGAGGCATAATCACAGCTGTACGTGGCAGAGTTCTTGTTTATTGTGCTAGTCATTAAAAAGAATTACTATCAAATGGTAATATATTGATAGATAAAATAATGTGGAATGATGGAAAATACATTACTTCAGCAATTTTGTAATTAGATACTGCATTTCCAAATGGCACAGAGAGAATAATTCCACATTGGCAAGGGAAGAATAAGATGACCTTCAACATCTCACTTGTTAGAATACTGACTAATTTATTCACATATCCCTTTTTCGGGCAGACATTTTTATCTACAAAGAAAAAACCAAAACAAAAACTCCAACTAAGTAGGACACCTTATTTCTTAAAGTGTGTATTCCTTCTTCCTCCATCTCATTAAAAAAAGATACTTTTCTTTTTAAACTAAGAAATAATAAAGAAAATCTGTGTTCTTTTGGTTTTTAATTACAAAGAACTTCTTACAGGTACACAGAATGGGCAAGAGTAACAGGATCTGGACCAAATTCCTAGATGCCACTGAAAAAATCAGTGTGAACCCGAACCGATTTTATTTAAGGAGCTTTTGCTTTTTCCTCAGGGAAGATAAATTTGCTTAGTCCAAGCATTGTATCTATCAAAACCCCCCCAGAAATAGAGAAAGATTTATGAAGTTACTGTATACATAATCTACCAAAATTATACGCTACATGGACATCACAATTTGCAAAACATGAAGCACCACCACCAAAGTATCCATAATTTCTCAAATATGCTTAAAAATACTGACATAGCAGCCCTAATATGTATTTAAAGATCCAACTGGTTTCTTTTTTCTTCCCTCTTGGATTTATTGTGCACTGTTAACAAAGCATTCAGCAACAGAAACACGTTCTTCTAGCTGCACAACTTTCCAGCTACTGCTCGTGTAGTTTCTGCACTAGTGGAAGCAGTGCTAGATGTGAATCCTACATACCAAATGCTGTGATGCACACTGGGGGACGTTGAGAATTAGGGCACATCTATAACAAAAGCAGATCAAAAAGATAACCCTTGGTCCCAAAGAGCCTACAGTCGCCTCACTGACCAAGGCTGAGTAAGAAAGGTTGGATTCAACAAAAAAGCACCATTAAGTAGAGAGACAGTATTTTTACCTCAACAGCAGATCAAGAAGTGTAACCAAACACTATTTTGCCTTCAAAGCAGTAGCAGGATCATAACCTTTTATGTCAGAAGAGTAGACCTGGGCAGTTCAGGGATCAGCATGGGAGGAAAGCTAAGGCAGACAGTCCTAGACAGAAGGGTCCAAAGCCATTGGTTGATTTTCAGTGATCACCTTCTCCAATCCTGATGTGTGGGAAATCAAGCAGAGGTGGCAGGAAGCTGACAAGCTGACAAGAATGAACAATAAGCTCTGGACTAAAGTCATAAGGAACACACAAGGTGGAAACAGTGGCAAGTGACCTGGAAGGAATACAGAGCCACTGTCTTAGAACAAAGGAATGGAGTCAAGAAATCCAAAGCCCGCTTGGAGAAAAACCGGCAAGTGATATGAAGAGTATTAAGGGCTGCTATAGGCATGTCTGCAGCAAATGAAACCATGAAATTAGAGAAGGTGTGAAGTTGCTGAGAGCAGTAAGAAAAATTCCATTTTGATCCAAGAAATAATAATAATAATAAAAAAAAAGCACAGGCAGTTGCTTTGAATAACCTCAGAAGATTCCTTTCAGAACAGATAAAATATAATCTTAGGAAACAATCCATAGCAGTCTGACAGAGGGAAGGGAGGGGTATCAGGAGGTCAGCTAGCACCATTATGGACAACTGTAATTTATATTATTGCTACACATGATCCAGGACTTCTTCGGTTTTTTAAAGCTTTTATTTCTTTGCTGGGGGTTTTCTTTTGTTGTTTTTCTCTCGACATTTTTTTCAGTTAGTCACTTGTTAAGGCAAACTTGAATTATTTGTGTGCCTCACTTTGTGCTGCATTAAGAATGGTCTGAAAGAAACCTGAAGGGCAGGGTGCACCCTGTTCATCAGGGAGAATTGTCTCAACGTACGCACATAGTGTCGCATACACCAAGAGCTTTATGCTAAAAATGTGATTTGGTTATTGTCACAATTCTTGGTGTTTTTTCAACTTGCAAATGTCTGACTTTTGAACTGACAACTACATGACCAAATAGTACCTCTCCCATACTTATCAGGATGATGTATGATCAGTCCTCACCATCCATAAAAGGAAAAAGTCATCTGTTTGTACAGTATATCCCATATATTTTACAGTCACCTGTGTCCTGATCTTGTCTATACCTTATGGGCTTTGGCACCTTTCCTAAGAAGACTGTGATTTGAACCCTTTGAGGTGATTGCTGACTTCCTGAATTACCTAGGTCATCAGGTACTCTGCAAAAGTGCAAGAGAGACTTCATTTACCCTCTTTATGAATGGATGGTATTACACTTTGAAGAGAACTCAGTGTCTATTACAGACATGTTGGGAATTCACACTGAAGAAAAAATTCAGTATTATGTACCAATGTTCAGCTGAAAACATTTCAGCACATACTTTGATTTTTAAGTTTAGACACTGCAGGAGCATTGTGGTATAGATGCTGCATACTTGAAACTGCTTTCCTGGTCTTGTTTAGAGCCTTAATTGAAACATGCAGGTCTCTTCAGTTGCTTGCTCCTGCAAAGTGTTTCTGGACCTTCTGTAGAGTCCAGCTATCACATACACTAGGATCTTGTCCTTTTAAGTGCCTAGATACACTATTCAGTATTATTTCCCACTGCAAAAACACTTAGTCTTACATCAAGAAATCCCAAAGAAGTAGCAAAACAATCCAGGAAAAGGGATGCCACTTTCAATTTGATACCACAGTATGAAGTTTACAAAATAAATCATAGGTGTGGTACTTATGACAGAAGTACCTAACCAACACTTCACTAAGGCACAAATCTTGTTTGTTGGATATCTCAGATCACTTCTGAAGTATTTACCAACATATTTGTATAGTTGGACATAAGACCTATAATTCCAGACAACCCTAAGTACAAAGTATTGTACCACAAAACCAGATGCCCTTACAATGCAATGAAAAATTTAATGGAAACAGCTCGCTGTCTTTTAGCACTAAACTATTAACATATACAGTAGAAAGCATCTATAGTCTGGACTGGCTTGGTAAACAAAAAGCACTTAACCTTCATTGACAGTTTCTGCTAATCAGTTTAAATCCTGCTCCTCCACCCCTCTATTCTGATTATAAAGGGCAAAAGCCAAGACAACTCAAGAGTCCAATCCCCACTGTATTCAAGGCAGAGGGGGAAAAATATTAAGTTCAGTCAAAACAGCTTTTAGTTTCAACTTCTAAAATGAAGCAGTAATTACAATCTGAAGTAGTAAGAGGAGAATACAGAATAAAACAACGGAACTAACTCTTTTAAAAACTCAGCATCAAGAGGGCATAAGGCAGTAGCATAGTAGTAAATATTTATCACATACATACCTTGGCCATTATTCCTTCAATGAAAGCTCTAAATACTTGAATTCACCTTTCTGGACCTCACAATAATTTAATGCAGAGCAACAGGTGCCTATGACTGGTGGGCAGGAAAATGGGAAAACTGCAGAAAATAAGAGTATTAGTGACTCCTAATACCCAGGTACCCCATCTGTATGTTTGTAGGGAACAATACACTGATATTTGTACTCCGATAATGGAAAGCTGAAACATTTTTCTCCAGAACTGAAAAACAGTTTGGTTGTATCAGACTACTCTCATTACTTCTGCAGGTCAGCCTAGGAAGCGTTTCTCCTCTTGATCACCAGTTCATCTCAGAGTTGAGCAATTCAGTTAAAGCTTTCTGTCCAAAGCTTTGGCAGGTAGGAAGCTTCCACATGTAGTTAAGAACCTCATCAGGTATCCCCCAGAGTCCCAAGTAAGTTCAAAGGAACTTAGGAGTAGCAAGTTCTTCATAGGGAAGCATTATTACAGGCTTGCAACATTAATAGAAGGGTTTGTACTGGACAGACAATTCCTTTGAGTATGAGTTGATGGCAGTTTCTAAACAGAACCAACATTTCCTGTTATGATTAACGAGCATTCTTACCACAACCTGCAACACCTGGGAGTTAAATGTGAGTGACTGAGTAACATAGACAAGTGACACTCCTGCAGGATCCTTAGCAGCTAATACTACTGTAACTGGCTACACTGTGCTAAAAAATCCTAAAGATCCTTGGGTTGTATTCCACGTGCGTCCCAAACTGCCTACTTTTTCCTCCTTTTAATTTAGTACTCATTAAATACAATGCCTACCCTTCAACTTGCAAGATTTTGTGGCACATAGGCCCATTTCTGACAATTATACCTGAAAAAGCACTGAAGATTTCATTCTCTGACTGCTACGTTAAAAAATATCTAGATATAACAGCTGAAGAAAACCAACTTAAAGAAAACTGTTACAGATACATTACCACTAGGTATTTAAACTATCATGCACAAGGATCACCTTAGGCAACTTTTAACATAAGAATCCAACAGAATCAGGTTTTGTACAATATTCACCCAGGTATCTATTGCACATACAAATCCTACATGCACTGTTCACAAACTGAGCTGTGACTTAGTTTGAACAAAAGTCTTCAGAACTATACAGAAGATGTCTGATTTTTATGGCTCAACAGGTCACTCTTATTCATAGCCTTTTTATGTCCCCTTACCTCAGGGTACTGTTCATGACTTCTTCATAGTCAAGCCTAAACTGTGCTCTTCTTAGCTGTATTCTATAACCCCTTGTTATATTCCCTGTATCCACCACCACAATGTATTCTAAGCTTTACTCACTTCCTCCAGAGACTGTACGTGGATGGTCCTTGTTTTATTTACAGCTGTGACAGTCCTACAGGATATATCCATTTTAGCTCTTATACTTGCCTTTAAGATTAGAGACAACACATAGGAAGTTGTGTCTATGCTGGGTTTATAAGCTTTCCCTCTGAAATGGCACAAGAGACAAGATGAAAAATTGATTGTAGTATGCTTTCTCTGCAGTAGACAGGAGGCTATTACACACAGCAGTAGGCTGTAGTGAAAGTCCTGTATTCATCAAGCCTACAGAGTACTCACAGAACTACTATGAGCCACTGCGGACATGTGTTAGCCAAACCTACTTTCCATCACTTTATAAACTAGTTTACATACTTAATGCTATCTGTCAGAAAGACCTGTTGACCTGCCTTTGAAAAGTTAAGTTTAATATAATTCTTCCTTTAGAGGAAAGTGTGTGTGAGCAAGGGAATGTTGTTGGGTTGGTTTTTTTCATATATATTCCAACACAACTGAGTGCTAGAATTCAGTGCTGAACTGAAATACAGTTTACAAGGTTCTGGGGTTTTGGTTGTTT
The DNA here is from genome assembly GCA_013399875.1 of Gymnorhina tibicen. Lineage (NCBI taxonomy): Eukaryota > Metazoa > Chordata > Aves > Passeriformes > Artamidae > Gymnorhina > Gymnorhina tibicen. The sequence goes on from VXAZ01007505.1 coordinate 1,424,001, forward strand.
GGGTTGCTTCTGTGGTTTTGGATTTTTTTTCACTGACTTAAAAGAAAAATAGGCATGACAACACATCAAGGTATTAACATCTTAAAAATTTTAAGGCACATTCCAACAAAATAAACTTTTATTGAATGCAATATTAGGCATTCTATTTTGTTTAAGAGAACAGCCCTTCCCCCCCCAAAGAGATTCCCTTTGACAATTTCCAAAAGCTGTATTTCAATTACAGAAATATTTCTCATGATTAGAAACAACAAACTTCAGTCTAAATTTTCCTTGAATTATGAACTGCAACTAAATTCTTCCAGAAGATGATAGTTTTCAGTAGGCACTAGAATGAGAAGCCTGCAAGTTGTTTACAGTTGCTGGGTATAACGTTCATTCAAATTTTATACTAACCCATCTAGAGTGTTTTTCTTGAAGAATTATATAAAAAGTGGAATTTAAGAATAAAGAAACACAGCTGAAAGAGCAGGCTGTCATAATTTAAAAAAAAAAAGTCTTAATGGCAACCTGCATATTTCATACCACTTCCACAGTATGTCAGCTAGCAGAGGCTTAGTCCAATAATTTAAAACTTTAGATAGGAATGTCTTTTGGTTCTGAACGCAGATCATAAGTCAACATGTTCAGTATGTGAAGGCTCAGTTGTTTCATTCTCTACTTCCTCTCCTGTGAAGTTAAATATCACAATTAGAATACGGATCTATTATATCAATTATATATATAATTATATATAATTATGATTTTTGAAATTAGCTTTTTTTAAAGAGAAACCCAAATCAACATATTTATCAAGACCAGAGAAGCAATTAAGCCCTATATAACATCTACTTGCACCATCCTCCTAACCCCAGGTTGTATTTCTTTTTTTAATGTATGCAAACAAATTTTTCAAATAAACTGGTATTATACTGTTAGTGGAAGGAAAAAAAAAATTCAGCACAGATATTTCTATTCTAGGCTTTTGTTTTCAGCTATTCACAGTGAATTTCCTCCTTTCCACACAACCTGTCAGTAGTAGTTCTGATATTTGGAAAAATACGGCAAGTCTTAGAATTGTTTTCTATAGTACAAACTGCTCAGTTCAGATGTTAAAACAACCTTTAAAAAAGCAGAGCAATTTTATTATATTGGGAAAAGCATTATCTAAACCTAAACCTAAAAAAACCTAAGCCAATTTGTCAACTTTTCATTTTACTTTTAGTCTCAAAATGTCAGACCACATTAAAAATTGTAGTAACCTGATACCCTGCATATCAGAAAAGTACGTAACTAATTGTAAAGGACTAATAACAGTGAGCACCGAGAGTATAAGGTATGAACTGAGTGGCCCTGAGCAGCAATACAACATGCATCTTTACAACTTATTAGTACAAGATGAAAAAAATCAGTCTTGGGAATGGAAATGGGGGGACAAAAAATCCAAACAAGCTAAAAAGTAGAAAGAAAATAAAGGTATGAAATTAAGTGTCTCTTATCTATTGTCGTACAGCTGTTATTGCAAAATAATCCCATCTTTCTCTCTGGAATTGTAAAAGAAGCCTAGATAGAGTAATGGAATATTTAATGAATGTAGTTCTGTCCATATGGGTCAATACATCCTAGAAAAAATGATAGTTGCGGTTTTTGACTGAAGGTGTAGTTTAAGTGAAGCTAAACAGTTCCCTGTGACTGACAGACTGATGTCTTCACCTTAACACCAGCTGTGGCACATACATGATCGCAAAATAAACGAATTCAGCTTTGTCATCCAGCAAAAAGAATTCATAATTTTCTGAGATTTCAATGAGTTGAAGATTGCATGGAATCAGGTAAACCCTTAAGTCACTACAATTAATGATAAAGGAAAGAAGTGGGGAGGATGAACTCCTTTTTATGACAGCAGAAATTTGCTAGCTCATTTTATGCAACAAAGCCAAACCCTTAAGTGACTTAAAAACACAACCTTGAGTTAAGCAAAAATGTAGCATCACAAGAACAGAATGTTTAAAAACAAACTATCTTTAAGCAAAAAAAACATGGCAGAGTGTGGCCTACACTATGAACTATTAATACAGACCACAGCTGTACAGAGATAAGAAATTATAAGGAGGGGTTTACAAGCAACTAGACCCTTAGACTGAAATAAAACTCCAAGCTGTCGATACAGCATATTTTTTTTAATTGTCCCTGAAAAGCTACTTGCCTGGTTTTACAGTTTGAACACATGTTCCATCCTTATCTTCAAATCCTTCTGAACATACACACTTGTAACTACCTGATGTATTAACACAGTCTTGATTCTCTTTCGTGCAGACCTTTTCAGGAAGGTTACATTCATCTATATCTAGAGATAGCACAGGGAAAGAAAGAGTCCATTGCTGTCATTTTGTTATAAACCTTATTTGTGCTCAGTCATATAAACAAAATTCTATTCAAATATGAAAAACACTGATGAGCAGAATGCTGCTGAAACAGACTTCTGTTAAAATAATCTAATTCTTCATGATTTGGACAGTTTCAAAGTTATTCAGATAACACCCAATACTGTTGTTTTTTCATGTTTTGCAGGTCCCTGTACAGAGAAACATAATTAAGCAATTATGTTTGTCACACTTAGGCAATTCATCTTAACCTACTGAACATTTCCCCTAGAGTAATTTTCTATTTATGCCATCAAAGTATAGCTAAAGGGGACAGAGCTTGTAAATACTACATCATCACAGTTAACAGCTACTTCAGATTATGCATATGTTCTGCTCTTTCCTACAGAGGAAGTCTAATTTCATGTTATAATTCACTAACAATGAATATCATTTGAACCTAGACATTGATGGATTAACAGAACTCCTGCCTTTCTGTTACAAAATGAATAGAAACACAGATCTGAAGTGGTAGGTAACTGATGAAAGACTCATATAGCTGTTTCCTGAACCTGCTGTAAAATACCTTGTTCCTTCGTACCAGTGGTTCAATTTAAGCCTTGTCAAGCATATTAGCTCAGTAATATAAAGGAAGTTATTACAAACATCTTTGCAGCTAATACCAGAACAACTGGGTTCATTTTGACAGGCATGAAAGTTGAGGCACACAAATGTGAATGTACTTATGAGCTCCTCAGCATGGCTAAGCAAGAGTGAGCTAACCAGTGTTCTACCAGGTACTGCTAAATCCACCAACCTGTACACTTCTCATCTTCCTTCATGTATCCAGATGCGCAGGTCTTACATTTTTCAGAACCTTCTCCTGTGCAACCTACACAGCTGGCATCACATGCTAAAGATATAATATTTTATGCATTAAAAAAAACGTGTATCTGGGTTTTAAAATCAGACAGTTTACCCACATAAGGAATCATAGAATGGCTTGAGCTGGAAGTTGACCTTAAAGATCATCTAGTTCCACCCCCCCTGCCATGGGTTGGATGCCTTTCACTAGACCAGGTAGCTCAGAGCTCCATCCAACAGGTCTTTGAACACCTCTAGGGATATGGCATTCTTAACTTCTCAGGTCCAGTGCCTCAACACCCTTATAGTAAAGGTTTTCCTTTTAATATCTAATCTAAACCTGCACTCTCTCAGCTTGAAGCCATTCCTCCTCGTCTTGTCCACTACATGCCCTTGTAAAAAGTCCCTCTCCACCTTTGTTGTAGGCCTCTTTAGGTACTGAAAGGCTCTGGAGCCTTCTCTTGTCCAGAATGGACAATCCCAGCTGTCTCAGCCTATCCTCATAAGGAAGGTGATCCTCTTGATCAAGATCTTCACAGTTGTCCTCTGGACCCACTCAGACAGGTCCATGCCTTCCTTACGTTGGAGGCCCCAGAGCTGGATGCAGTACTCAAGGTGGGGGGGTCTCAAAAAAGCAGAGTAGAAATAACCAGAAACCTCTTGTTTTGCTCATACAATAGGTCTAAAGCTTCATCCTCCCTGTGCCCAGTGAGGATCATACCACACTGTACCAAATACCTATCTAGCACAACCTCTAGCATTAGATTAGGATTCTAGACAGTAAAATACAACAGCAGATTGAAAAGAAACCTTTGCATGAGAAAGATCCATCTGTGTTCAAACAATACTGGTGATCGTTGCAAGGAGAAGCAGAACATTCATCTAAATCTGAAAGATAAAAAGTGACAAGTTACCTGAAATAGTAGTCATGATTAAACAGCCAGATTAATGCTTGAATGCTATAAACTTAAACTGACTGCATTGAGAATAGTTGTTGCACTGCGTTTGGGGTCAGGTATGCAACATGTTAAGACATGGAACTAGTATGGTAACATACACTGTTTTGTTCAGCTTAAACCTGTATTAGAAAATCAAAAAGTGATCCTTAGATGTTTTGTGATGACAATAAAAGATGTACCAGAAATTCAAGAGCTCAAATTAAATAAAATTCCAGGATACCTGCAATCCTTGTAATTTTCAAGTCAGTCATTTTCAAGTCATGCATTTATGCAAATACCGTAACAAACAAGGAGACAGATTACTGTTCTGGAATGCTATTTTCTCCTGTACTCCTACATTACCAAGTTACAGAACTTTTTATATGACTAAAATACTTATACAAATGCACATACATACACCACTTAGTGTGCTACACAAAGCAAACTGGAGCAAACCAGGTTATGGTTAGGACCAGTCAAGCTGAAAACCAATTCTACTGCACAGTTAAAACATGCAAGCCTTATGATTTTGAGGAAAGGATGCAAGAGTATTTCATTAAAAAATTCAGACAAAGACAGGCCATTATTGCTGTCCCTCTCTTCCTGTCACTGCTGTCACTCTCATCCTGCACCCATCATTCCTACTGATCACTCAATTGATTTATAGTTCATTAGTGGCAATAATTATTTGGAAAAAACCCAGCTATACAGAAGACAGTATCAAAGCATCTTAAATACGCCCTGGGAGTGCTCAGTAGTTGCCTAAGGAGGTACTGCAAGAGCTGTAATTCAAGCCCAGTTCTCACTGGCACTTTGAAAAGGAAGCAGTGTTCACATAATTCCTAAACCTCTGTTTCCAGGAATTATGTTAGAGGTCTTTAAGGGGTTAAATTCAACCAATTAAAACAGAATGTGTTACTCTCCCCTAGTGCGTTCCTGCATTGGGAATATTTTTAGTGTTCACATTTTTCCTGAAGTGTTTCACACTTATCTCCTCATAAACCAAGTCAAATGCTAAGATAGAAACAGGTAAGTGATTAATGGAAGCACTGAGCTTGATGTCTCCCGGTATTTCTGTCCAACAACAGGAAAAGTTAGCATGTGTGGCTTTTAGTGACGTGTTTGAACTCTATTAGGGTTGAGCATTTACAACAAAGTTATGTGAAGGCAATTGTACAATTAGTACAAAATATGTAGTTAAGTTTACAAGAATTTCCTAGTAGTTGACAAAATAGCTTAAATCAAGAGCAGGACATTGTTTAGCATTCAAATAAACACCAAGAAAACTCATGTCTAAAAAGAAACACCCCACTTGCTGCTATATGTATTCCACTAAACTAAAAAGACATACAGTGAACAGTATGATAAAGATAACTATCATCACCAGGCAATCAGTGTTGAGAAAATACTGCTTTCCTGCAACACGAAACAAGTTAAGGAAGAGAGAGACTAATAAAACTGTAGAAATCTAAAGTGACAGATCATTTCCATAAAATACAATAAAACGTGGAAGTGATGTCATCTAATCTTACTAGCCATTGTTACTACAAAACCTGTTTGAAGTCTGCCAAGCATTACTCACCCATACAAGCTCCACCTTCATTTTTAATCCAGCCTTCTTTACAGTCTTGGCAGTCCCTGTTACTTGAACCAGTACAAGTCTTACAGGCAGCATGGCAGGCTGAAAGGAGAAAACTACAAGCTGAGTTTTGTTGAGAGATCCCAAGACAAGTTTGGGCATACAAACTCTCAAAGAAAACTTTATTTAGGATTCACTGGAAGCCATAATCTTTTAGTAGCTTGAAACTCCCATTCACAAGATGGCACCTCCATAAGGTCAAGATTTAATTTAGAAACATGCAGCTATCTGTCCAAAACAACTGCAAAATCCCAAAATACCCCTGGAAACCAAACCTAGCAATTAGTTATTTGCACCACTGAGAACACTGCCATGAAATTCTAGTGATTAGAAGTGGCAGGTCCAATTTCTAAAATATTTGGTAAGAGGAGATCAGGAAGGCAAACTTAGCTCAGCCCCTCAGAGGTGGGACATGAGTTTAAACATCAAACTCTGCACTTCTCTACCTAACGAATCCTCACACTACTTCATTTGCAACTAACTACGAGAGCAGTGTGTGAAGTGGTATTACTCCGAAGAACTTCAGAAGGAAGTATACTAGAAATCCAGTTGTATATGCATATTTTATGCATATATAGATATATAACACACCATATGTGACATAGGTATGCTATATATTGTAATATAAAACAAATCATATAGAAGAATTACTATACAACAAGATTTTTAAAAAAACCAAATATAGACTATTTGAAAACAATCTCATTAGATCTCAGAGTCAGGATACAGCAGTTGAAGAATCTCATCAAAGGTCTATATGACCCTGACTTTGTTTCAAACTTAAACTTAGGCAGACCTAACTGGAATCTAAGTAGTTGCAGTACAGATCAACTGTTTCCATGCCCATTTATTCCATTTAAGCTTATCTGAGACATGAGGAAAACCTAGCTTTTGAGTTAGTCCAGTATGCAGTAATTTCAGCTCAAGATTTTAACAGTACTTTGGAAGCAGAAAGGCAAAGATTTTTATGAATTCTGCTTCTTAAAGCAGAAAAAAACCCTAAAATATCAAGGGCAATCTGGAAGAACGACTTCGCAAAACCTTAGAATTCCACCAAACTGACTGACATGTCTTTTATGCTTAAAGCTGAGTGACCAAACTATGTTTTTGTCCTGCATTTGTTAGTTTCAACTGTTTCTAGTTTTGCTTACAAAAACTGAAGAATTAACACAAAGATATAAGCATGTTTTAAGACTTCATTACCTGTACAAACAGAATGTGTCTCATTTCTCAAGGAACTGAAGTAACCACTAGAACAGTCCAAACAAAATTCTCCTGTGTACTCCTTCTTACAGCTACATGAGCCATCTCCACCTCGGGTACCATCACCATCACAGTGGCCATTTCCATGGCAAGGTCTTTCCGACCCACCACGACAAGCTAAAACAGATCAAAAATATTTTTAAATCTGATGTTTAAGTAAATAACTTTCTGCTCTCAGACACAAGCACCCAAAGTTCCTCCCTCTTCACAGAAAATAAAATAAAAATTAATCTTAAAAAAGTTGCACCAAACCAGGATATAATTTACAAAGTCTTTTTTTATCCTTGAGAGTAACCAAAAGGTTTGCAATAAGGCAATGCTCAATAATATATTCAAGTACAAGAGAAACTCAAAACAATCTCCAGCAAAGTTCAGTTATCAATTTAATTTTGGGTAAAGACCATGGCTCAAAATTTTATTTATTTTCCTAACTTCCTGCATAAAATTGGTATCTTTATTTTTTCTGGGTCTCTAAGAAGGCTCATATCACAGTTGTAAAAATCTACCAGATATCACTTAGATCCATATAGGGAATGGGGATTTAATTTTTATCAATATAGTAAATGGCCAAAATGGATTTCTTAACAAGGGGCAAAGTTTCAGAGATTTATGAATTATACCAGCTTCAGAGGCCAAAATATCTCTCATCACTTTTGCAAAGACCTTACTTTCATCTCCCACCTACTTTTACCTAATTTCTCTCATTGCCTTTTTAACTGATCCTCAGTTGCAAGTTTCTTCATTTAATCCCCCAGCAGCATTTTGGCTGTTTTACGCTTGAAACTGGTCAAGGATTCTTGTCTACGCAGATTCTGCAAGGCCACCTAAACAACAGCCTTCATGTCACAGAGACCCTTTAAGGATGGGTCAGGTGCGGATATGAGCATCAGACTGATGGTTTTTGCACATCTCAGTACCCTTGACAGCTTTATACATTATTACATGCCCAGAAGACTTGTACTCAGGCAGGATATTCACAAGGTAACCACTTAATTATGAAGCAACAGGCAGGTACATACTACACAGCAGCCAGTGTCTCATGCAAAATACCACACGTGTATTTGTCCACGACAGGAAAGACTGAAACAAACAGGTAAAAAACCGTATCTGCTACTGAATTTTTCAGAAGAAAAATTACCAAGGCAATCGGGTCCATATGTTCCAGCCGGGCAGCAAACTTCTATTGTTTCAATGCAAAACCACTTAAACAAATCAGGATACTTCTTCTTTCTGTATATGAAAGACATTCATTTACAAACAAAAAGAACAGAGCTTCTTTAAAAGAATCTCACAACTGACCCAGCACAATACAGAAGAGAAATCTATTGCACACAACAAGATTAGAAACTTATTTCTTCTGAAGATTGCAGGAACCAATTTCTAGAAGTCCTCCAACTTGAAAATGTACCTTCTAAAATACAATACTCAAATTTTATTAGCAAGCTCTACTCAAATTTTATAGATTATATTTAAGAAAAAAGTGAAATAAGAGCAACAAATAAAATCAATTCATCTTCACACGTGCACACATCCCTTTTTTTAAACACCTTACTTTTAGGGAAGGTTTATATATAGTTTAGACAGTCTTATGTCTTTCTTGTATAGACAACTGCTGTGTCTTTTTCTCAAGTATACAGAAGATAGACATTTGCTCAAATTATTGGCAACTTGACGATAGGGTTAAAATTCCTCCTTTTTTTAGCATTGATTGAGTATTATTTCAGAAGAAATTTTTAAAATTAAGAAGTCAGTTATGTGCAACTTGAGCACCAGAATACAATCCCAATTAATTGAGTCCAACTCCCTGCTCCTCTCAGGACTTCCTACACTAAACCACACAAGCAAGAGTGTCCTCCGGATGATTCCTGAACTCTGACAGGTTTGGTGCTGTGGGGAACCTGTTCCAGTGATCGACCACCCTTTATGTAACAACTTGTAAAACATACCTAAGGTATTCATGGACAAAGAAACTGTCTTTGGAAACTACCACCAAAACTGAATGACAGCTGGATACTGCAGGTTAAAGAAAGGAAGGTGAACAATCAATTGCACTCAAAAGATCTATTAAATACAGAAACTTTCCAAAACCCAAGGTATTTTATGAATTGTTTTGATTATTTTAGGAAGCTTACTTTGTCAAATTTTAAGACCAGTTCTGCAAATTTTAGCCAAATTAAAGACTCTGGGTTGCATAGTTTACCTTTCTGGAAGGCATGTCCTATGAGGAGCACCTAACGACTCTGTGCTTGTCTAGAAGGAGGTGGAGGGGGTGGCCTCATTGCCATCTGCAGCTTCCTGAGGAGGGAAAGTGGAGAAGGAGGTGCCGATCTCTGTTGTATTTAATGACAGGACACAGGGGAAGGGTTCACAGCTGCATCAGGAGAGGTTTAGAGTGGACATTAGGAAACATTTCTTTACCAAGAGGGCGATCAAACACTGAAACAGGTTTCCTAGAGAGGTAGTGGAGGCCCCAAGCCTGTCAGTGTTTTAGAGGCGTTTGGACAATGTCCTCGATAACATGCTTTAACTGTTGATCAGCCCTGAAGCAGTCAGGCAGTTGGACTAAGTGATCATTGTAGGTTCCTTCCAACTGAAATATTCTGTTCTCTGCTCTGCTATTCTACTCCCTTCATGATGTGTTAATATATATACAATCCTGTATAGTTAGGTAAAAGGATAAAGCAGTCATTTAGAAGAAAGTGAATTATCAAAAGCCTTATCCAGTTATGAAACATTATAATGGCAGTTCACCCTATTGAATTCTAGCTAATTAGGAGTGCTGACAGTCTAAATTAGTGAAAAATACTTATAAGAAATACGATTTGGAACTAAAAAAGCCAAATATTAATAAATCTAAATGCCACACTGCCATCCTTGCACTAATTAGACTGGTATATGAAAAGCTTAGCTATAACAGAAATCACAGCCTAGCTTAAAGGGCAGGTAGAAAAGTCAGCTGCTACTCAAGAGATACCATCCTCAAGAGATCCAACTCCTACAGTGATTAGCACCAACTATTCTTTTGATTGACAGGACAACCAAGTGTAGTTTCAGGAAAAAAAGCAAACAAACAAAAAAACCCACAAGAACCAGAGAGTCCCTTGCAGTTTTGTGACAAAGGAAAACAAACAAATAAGGGACTAAACTTTAAAAATTTCCAATGTTAGTGTGCCTCCACACCCCACTGGTAACTGAGTAGACAGTGTATAAGAAACAAATGTAGATGCTTTGGTGCAACACTGCTGGAATTGAAGATCAAAAGGAACATAGTACAGCAGCACATGATACTAAAAGTCAGCCTAAAACCAGCTGTACCCCATGGCAACTTTTGAAGGATAATGAAGAATTACCCATACTGCTATTGTTCAGGCACAAGATTTAACATTATTAGTTCATCCTCTTAGATAATTTATTCACACAAAGATCTCTATCAAAAAAATGATACTTACAATTTGAACCACCATTTCTCTATAAGTTCTTCATGTTCTTCTACCATGTTGTTACATTCGAAGTTACTACTGTCACACAGATTCTCTATGATCTCTACAAGACGAATTTCACTACAAGCAGAGAAGGAAAACAATAAATTTAATTTAAACATTCAACACAACTCAAGACATGACAAAGCAGCCAGACTTCAGTGAGAATATTTCATCAGTTTATGGGGTGCCCTGAATTAGTTTCAAAACACACCAAGTATCAGAATAAAGAACTAATAAACATTACTTCATTTAAAAAACCCCCCAAAACCAGAATAATGACCACAAGAATCTTGTGACTTGCTTGCATTTAGTATGTTTGCAGATGGTAGATTTGATAGATTTTTAGCTTCCCAGAAAATTAGAGTGCAGTAATTTTCTCTTACGTTCAGCAATAAACTTCATGTATTTTTATTTGATACACACCTGTGAATCTCACAGTAACATCTCAGTGCTCCAACTAAGATAAAAACTGAATTTGAAATGTAAGAGAAAGATATCAGGTTACTTTGTTCCATGGTCAACCAGATACATATATATATATATATGTATATACGTGTGTCTGTGTACAGTCATCTGCTTTCTCTTTGGCACTGAAATAGTGGCAACTCTAGGAAGGAGATACTACTTTAATTCTAAAACAAGTATTTCAGTACTCTGTACCTTTTATGACTAGCAATAAAGGATTGACCATTATTTAGGATCATTATTTTAAGACTTTAAAGGATAAATAGAAAAAAACCACTATAACTAATGACAGAATTAACTTTTGTCGTTTTCAGAAACAAGACAAATAAAGGCATTAATAAGGCATTTCAGTCTTTACTATAACCTTTAGATTAAAACAATGTAATATTTTAATCATTAAGAATTTAAGGTTTGGACAAGAGAAACCTTAGCTGCAAAGTTAAATATTTAAGTTCCAAACAAACAGTGGACACAAAACACAGCTGAATAAGAAGTACTGAGACAGCTTACCTGGACTCATACTTCGACAGCGTCTTCTCTTCCCAAGCAGTGTTTCCACCACCAAAGTTTTTTTTAGCTGTATCTGCTAAACCCTACAAATAAAAAGTACCAGAAATTACATAGGGTTTGTTTCTAACAAAAATTAAAGGCAATAATAAATGCTTATATAAAAATTGTGGAAAGTGTCATGCAGAAACTACATTAGAGCTCTGAAGCTGCTGATCAAATTCCTGAGTGGAAGCAACTGTTAATGACAACACAAAAAGTGATAAAGTGTAGGTTATAGCACAACATGGTCAAATTTTCCTAATGCATAAGTAAGACCTTGTTACAGTCCTGCTTTATAAAAAAACCCCTATGCACGTATGAAACTTTACACCCTTCTCCCTCAAGTTCTCAGGAAGTTTATTATTATCATTTGAACGGAGCCTCTACTTCATTCAGTTTTGATGACAGGCCAATCTGCACCACGTTGTAATTTAAGCACACAGCCATACAACAGGGCGATCAGCACAGCTGTCCCCAGTCACAGCCAATGCACCAAACGACACCTCGCAGAAAACCCCCTAAGTTCAAGCGACCTAGCGAGCCTGCAGCAGCCGATATGCGTATAGAGAGCACTAAGCACCTGTCACCAGGCGCAGCAGCCCCCTCGCTGCCGACGCTGAATTTCCTGTGCCACATGTACGACTGCGGCAAGTGGCAACAGACAGTGAATGTCTGGGGACGAAGCTTTCCACCAGCACTTCCCATGGAGCCGCGCACGACCCAACGGAAGCAGCCTTTTTGCACAAAAAGCACCAAAACACCTTTGGCGGTAGACATGGAGGAGCTCTGCTACCCACCCGCCTCAGCAGTGCGACTGCTGCCGGAGCGGGACGTGCCGCTGCCCCGTCGCTGGGCCGGGCGCCGCCAGGAACGGGGCTCCGGCGGAGGCGCTCCCGTAGTGCGGCCTCTGGGCGCAGAGCCGGCCGGACCCGTGCCGCGCCCGCCGGCGCTGCCCGGTCAGGGGCCGGCGCTGCCCCT
>VXAZ01007505.1:1436661-1484224 GCA_013399875.1 Gymnorhina tibicen
CAGCAGCGGCAGCCGCACTCGCCTCACCCCGCCCCGCCCCAGCCCCGCCGCCACCGGCCCGCGAGCTCCATTCAGATTTCCGCGTCAGCCCCACGCACGTACCGGCCCCGGCCGCTCGTTGGTCGAGGCGGCGGAGCGAAGGGACGTGGTCCAATCAGCGCCCGCCACGCTCCGGACCAATGGGAGACCCCCGCGTGCCGAGTGAGCCGGGCGGGGGGCGGGGCAGAGCTGGCTGAGTGAGCGACGCCCATCGGGCTCGTGCACCGCCGCCATCATGACAAAGGGCAGGCACGGGTTCCGTAGGGGCTTCAGTGCCGTCCTCCATTTGTATTTGGCAGCCGCCTCAGAGACCTTTTGCTGCCGGGGGCGTGCCCTGCCCTCACCTAATATGGCCGGCGGGGAAGGAGGTCACGTGCTTGCGGGGCTGGCGCTGCCGCTCCCGCGCTGCCGGCGCCCTCTGCGGGGCGGCCACGTGGGCGCGCGCGCGGTGAGTGCGAACGGGCCGCGGGCGCTGCCCGGTCCGGCGGGGCGGGAGGGAGGGATGGGGCAGCGGCCGGGCGGGAGAGCCGCCAGCTGCCCGTGCCTTTTCTGCAGCTGGGCCAGGGGGCGTTCCCGGGAGCTCCGCGGGGCACTGCCAGGCGGCCGTCCCCGCTCTCCGCCTCCCGGGCGCGGGAGCTGTGGCGTGTGGCAGGAGGGAGCGGGGCCGGGCAGGGCAGGGCAGCCGCCTCCTGAGGGGTGTGCGCGGGGCGCGGTGCCTGCCCCTGCCGCAGGGGCCTGGCGGCCTCGGGGGCGGCGCCGGCGATTGCAGGAGCAGCGGGTGGTGTTCTGCGGGTGGAGCAGCTTCTCGGCCTGAAGCCCCCACGGAACCCCCTCACAGGAGCGACCTGACGGGCGGGACTGCAAACCCACCCCAGCGCGCACCTGTGGGGCTGCCGCGGCTGGGCCCTGCTGGGGCCGGGGCTCCCGGCAGCAAGGGGGGCGCGGGGAGGGTGTTCGGGTTGGATTTAGGTAGGTTTCAGTCGAGAGCAATTCTGCATGTTTCTTCCCCGGCTCCAAGAGTGACATTTCTTTCTCTATAGCTCTGTTCTACCTTTGTGTCTGGTAGTGTCCCACACTTCATTTCCTGCCTCAAATTTCTCTTCCCTTTTTTTGCTACCTTTTTTTTTTTTTCCAGCCAGTCCCCAAACTCATGAGGAAGTGTATATAAGAATAGTAAATGTGCGGGTTTTTCCCTAATGCAAGAAGAAAAAGCAATCCCAGCAACTACAAGGGTTAAATCTGACCTCACTGAGGTATTAATTCTAGAGCAAACTTGGAAGAGCTATTAAAGCATAGGAAAAAAGCCATGGAAATTTAAGATAATACAAAATGGGTTTTGCTAAAGCTAGATCAAGCTAAAGAGGCAAGACCTTATGGCAGGGTGCGCTTGGTGGTTCTGCGTAGATGCCTCCGTGTGAAGGAGTGAAATGACTCTGTAGACAGATTTAACGTGCAGTTTGGCTGCCAAACTCTGTCATATCTGTTCTGAAGAGTGCCTGAAAAACGTAAGTGATAAAGATGTGGGTTTTTTACAGGAAGAGTAAAAAGTCAATTTGAACTAATGATAATTCTACTGAGAAAATACAAAACAGCAACAAACCATTTTTGATGGAAGACATCAGCCTTTTTTTTAACATAAAAATCCAATTTTTTTTCCACCCAGTTTAATCCCAGGAAAAGATGAATTCTTTATCTTAAAAACCCTTGCTCTTCTGTGATTCAGACGTGTTGTAGGTTCCTGGGGGGGAGTCAGTGTGGGTATGTTGTAGAGGCCTGAGGAAGATTCTGAAGTTGCCAGAATGTGATCAATGGACAAACCTGTATGTATTTGCTTATGCTTATTCCTCTGAGCTTCATTATTAAATTATTTTTATTAAGTGAAAATCTGTTTCTGTGGTTTTGACATTTAAAAAATAAAAAACTATAATTGCAAGTATTTTGCTTTTATATGGCAAATTTATTTTAATCATCAAATTCAGTGTCTACCTGTCTTCATAAATTCCACTTGAATTTTGATCCTTGTCAGCATCAATTTTCAACAGAGCAAGTTATCTTGAGTCTTGACAAGACCACTGAATTTATTAGGCTTTATCTCAGAAACCTGGGTGTTGTCTTCATGCTTTGGTTTTTTATCTTGTAGCATGTTTCCCTTCAGGGAATTTCAGTATTTATAATGCATATAATTATCTTCAAGATGTACAAGTATGCTGACATTCTTACTTTCTTCAGGCATACAAAAGGATTGGAGTCAACAAGATTAAAAAGAAAAAGCTTGTGATAAACTGTGTGTGGGATATGTAGTTTCACTTTTATTCTGATTTAGGAAGTTGGGGACTGATTACTCATGTGATTATCAGCTGAAGATACCAGGAGCAGGCTGTGTTGTAGATCCGTCAGAGGATAATGAGTGCAGTATTTATAGGTGAAGGTAACAGCTCTTTATTATGCAGCTGATGCAGTTAAGAAGGAAAAAATAGAGCTTCTTGGCACTTGGGTCCTTTTATAAGGATTTATTGGGTCCTGAAATACCTGCAGTGTTAAGAAGCTGTGAATTTGGATTCAGGAATACCTGCCTCGTTGGTGAATATGCTGTTTCACCTGATGCATGAGCTGCTCAAGTGTCCTGTAGCTTTGTGCAGCTGTGGATTCACCCTTTAGTGTCTGTTTTTCTCCTCAGTTAAGTTGGGCCAAAAGCATGAGATTCTTCTGCATTTATTGGAAGAATTCAGCAAGATTGCCTTCTATAGACAAGGATTTGTGCAACATAAATTGCCCTGTGCAGGGATTTAATTCCTGCCAAACACTTTTTGAGGTGTTTCTGATGTCTCATACCTCTTCTGCTGTGGGAAGAGGATTCTGTTGTACCATAAATCATCTTTGTTCCTTCTTGTCTCAAGAAGTAATACTAGGCACAGGTTAAAAAGGCTATTCCCACTTCCTGGGATGAAGGGTTTGTTTAGGTTCCTGACAATGCTTTGTCTTTGAGCCCAGGCTTAGAGGTTTGGTTACAGTCTGTAGCAGAGGCAATCACTGGAAATAGAGATGCGGTCAGTGAGATATTTAAAATAATATGCAGATACATGCAATTTACAGTAAATACACAAATTTCAGGATTTATTGGTGCTAGTTGTGCATATGAGGAACAAGAGCTCACTCTTATTTTTACTAATGAGCAGCACAAACATCATTTCAGGAAAAGGTAGCTCTAGGAGGCAGTTGCTAGGAAATCTGCCAACTATTTTACATCTGTTTGATGGACATATTTAGACCAAAACACAGGAGAAAACATCTCTAACCAAAGCCCCAGTTGTACCTTAAAAGTGCTGTTTTTGAAATAGTGTTTCTGTGAGAATAGAGCAAGAATAACAATAACCAAAATCTCTTGTCTTTTATTAAATTGCGAACTTACAAAAAATTGGGAAGCTTCAGTTTAAAAGAACATGAAACATATTTGCTCTGTCGTCACCTGGACACATGATTTTAGCGTAGCAATAAAATACAACATAAATACTACCGTAAGAACGGCTCAGCAGTGTTGTGAAATGAAGCACCAGGGAGAGGGGGCCTTCATTTCTGGGTGGAAGTATGAAGGATAGGGTACAGACTGTCTCATGCCATCGTGACATGTATGGGTGCCAGAGGGAATTTGTCCTTCTCTGGCCAAGTCCAGACCTCGCTGCTGGCAAACTCAGGAGATCAAAGTGCTCTGTTCTGAATAATTTCTCGTGGATCCTCTCCCGCTGTTTTTAGAGCCCTGAGCAAACAAGAGAGTATGTGCTAAAGATTATGTGTAAATCCAGTGTGCAGTTAAAGTGAGGGTAAATTACAAAGCTGTCTGTCCCACAAAGCACAGACATAACGGAGGTGACACTCTCAGCAGTGGGGGCAGTATGGAATGCAAAGGGATGTACTTTCTTAGGTAGTGTCCATGTTGTCTCGAGATTTTTTAGGTGAAAACTAAAATGATTAAATTTACAGAGGGTGGCATAAATCCTGAAATGCTTCCTGAATATATTTTTGACTACCTTAATTCACTGAATGTAGTAAAAAATTTCCTGGATTATTTGACTTATTCGTCTTTGTTTAAACTTTTTGACTGCTGTAGTACATTTTCCTTGCATCATCAATCTTTTTTTCTGGTTGTACACTTCATGCCATGTTGTTAATGTAATTTCTTTTTACTTTCTTTTTAATGATAATAGAATATATGTGAATTTCAAAGCCAAGATGGCTCAGAAGAGGAGCTCAAGTGGGCGGTCATTCCCATTGCTGCTGCTGCTTATTGTTGTGGCCTTTATTCATTTAACTGTCTGTCCTTTTACAAAAGTGGAGGAAAGCTTTAACCTACAAGCTATCCATGATGTGGTGTACCACCGGCTGGATTTGGATAAGGTAAATGAAAAAGAATGTCTTCATTTTTAGACAGTGTTTTGGACAGTATTGCAATTCCCTGCAATATGTGTAGGATGAATGCGGTGTGAATATGATTTATTTTCCTTTGTTTCTGACTTGCCTATTTTAAGTGGATTCTCCTTTTTGCAGTATGACCATCATGAATTTCCTGGAGTTGTCCCAAGAACATTCCTTGGACCAATTTTTATTGCTGCTCTTTCCAGCCCAGCTATCTACGTACTTTCTGCGCTAAGAATGTCCAAGTTTTACTCCCAGCTGATAGGTATGAGAACTTCAGATCCTCAGAGATGTCACCCATTAGTGTATCAGTAAAAGCATTGTTGCTGCACTCAATGTTTGGATCAATGGTTAAATTGTGATACTCTTCTCTTCAGTGAGGGAAAACCCAAACTATGTTACTTGGGGCCAGCATGGCCATTCTGCTCCCTCTTTGGGGAGTAACTAACAGCACACAGAAAGTCTGTGCTAAACAAATGCCAGGCAGTGTAGAAAAAGCAAGTGTCTCTAAGTGTCTTCAGAGAGTGCACTCCCATGTACACTTCAGAAAGGATCATTAACTTCGCCATGGAAGCACTGACCTTTATGCAGAACTACCAGACAAGTTAAAAGTGGATTAGAATAGATAAACTAAATGGAGTTTTGTTTGGGTTTTTGTTTCTTTGAAGGTAGTTATATTGTGGTATCTTGAATGTTAATCCTCAGAACATCTTCCCATTACATTGTATAACATGGCCATTCATCAGTGATCCATCTGATACTACTCTTTAATTCCTGTTTTTATTCTTCTAATAGTCCGGGGAAGTTTGGGGCTCAGTGTGATTTACACGTTATGGAAGCTGCAGAAAGAAGTTAGAAAACAGTTTGGAGCAACTACAGCATCAATCTTCTGTCTCATCACTGTTACTCAGTTTCATTTGATGTTTTATTGTACAAGAACCCTCCCTAATGTGTTTGCGCTTCCTTTTGGTAGGTATTGCATGGGAAAAATTTTAAAATCTAAAATTTCTTTTCAAATGTGTCAGTAGTTAAAACACAGGAAAAATATGATGAGACCAAATTAACATATCTACTTGATTAAATTGTGTGATAACAAAACTAGAAAGCTTAAGTTGAGATTTCTTTCCCTTTTTTACCGTATATGCTTACAATGACTGTTGAATCAAGTTCTATTGAATCTGAGTACGTGTGGGTTTTGTCAGATGGCGTTGATTAGCTAGAGGTTTGAGTACGTTTCTAATGCATAAAGCATAGAGCTTTGGAAAGGCATGAAGTACACCTGCAGTATCAAAGTCAAAACCCTTCTCTACATAGACAGTTTTCCTCCAGAGCTGATGAGAAGGAAAATTAATCACATGTGACAGATATTAACTGAGCCACTAAATGCTTCAGTGCAAGTTGTTTAGCTAATAAAATTGTGAGGTTGATGTAAGAACCTGTATAGATCAGAAATGAGAAACAAAAGCAGATGAATTGTCAGATAAATACTGTGTAGTAATAAATGCCTCAGATAGTTTCTACCAGTATTAAAAAATACAGGTTGTTTCATAATTTTGTACATTTTCACATGTTTTCCTTAGGATCATGAGCACTTTACTGTATAGAGATTTAAACTAAAAGTAGAGACAACTTCACCTGTAGAGATATGGTGTGTTCCACCTAATCATGCAAATGAATTTACACATCCTTCTCCCTCAGCAGTAGCCTGTAGTCTTGTTTTCATATTTGAAATGGGTTTGTGTTATCATGAATATAGAATATACTTAGCCAAGAGAATAAACTTAACTGCTCAGCTGATACTGAGCAATAATAATTATGAATTATAGTTTGAGATGCTTTCAGTACTCCCTTAAGGTTTGTTTTTCTTTTTCCCCCCCTCAACAGCTATTAAATATGCTATCTAGGAAGAGTTCCCATGTGTTCCTTCTGTGGTTATACTTTTCCTAATTACTTAAGCATCAGCAATATAAAGCTGTGCATTATTCCAAATTACATTTTTCCAGCACAGGAAGAATTTCTGGACTAGAAATGGTAGGAAGGCCAAGAGAGGATTGATAGGAAGTTAGAGGAACAAGAAGATAGCATCAAGTGTTACCCTTTAGAAATTAATAATTCAGTATGTCGGATGATGTGTTTTGGGGTTGTTTGTTTGTTTGTTTTTTGCAGTGCTTCTGGCATTGACATTTTGGATACAGCAAAAGCAAAGGCCATTCATTTGGTTCTCAGCTTTGGCAATTATAGTCTTCAGATCGGAGCTCTGCATATTCTTAGGCCTCATGCTCCTGGTGACGTTATTAACTAAAAGAATCTCCATTTTCAAGGTGCTTTCCCATGCTATTCCTGCTGGAATGTTTTGGTTGGGTAAGTGTTTCCTTGGAAGAAAGCAAATGATACTAAGTTCAAGAGAAGTCTGGAGTTTTGACTTGTTTATCTGGTGCATGGCCCTTAAGGCGCTTTTTTGGGAGGGTTGGGGAGAGGGGGTAAGTGGGGTGTTGTGGGTTGTTTTTGTTTTAGTTTGATTCTATTTGCTAATAATATGACAAGATCTTTTATTTATTTGAAAATTTCTATGTGAAGAAATAGGTGTGTGAAGAGCAGAGACAGCTACTGTGTCCTCTGTCTTTAGATGCTTACAGTGTAATGTCTTGATCTTAAAGAGGCTTAGATGTGCAAGTTGACTTCAGTACAATTAGTACCTGGCTGTAGCTACTTGTGCATATTATCAGTTGTAGTATCTATTGCCATGGTGATAAGCTGAGTCCCAGGATAAAGTACAGCGGTGTGACAGACAGAGACAGCAAGCAAGAGGGCTATGGGGAGAGTTACAGTTCAGCTCTGTTTCGTTATTATATTAAATTGAACAGCTTAAATGATCTCCGTGCTGGAGAGGCCGAAAAATTCCCTTGTCTCTACCCATCCATGGAAGACCTGTGTACATATGCACATAAATACTCCAAGCTGCTCTGCCAGCCTACTTAATTAAAAATGCTGTTGTCAGATACGTGGTGATGACCCTGGCAGTGTGCACAATAGGAGCACTAAACAATTACACCAGGTGCATTTGGAGGCACCTCATGATGTAAGAGTTTGAAGGTCTAATGGGAATTAACCACTGGCACTCTCATTTCCTATCGGAGCAAAATTCTTAAATACCAGAGCAGTTTTCACAGAGCTGTGTGGTGGAGATGGGGCTGACAGTTTTGCTGCTTTTCTTGTTGCCTTTCATCCCTTATCCTTCTTCTTCCCTCTCCACCTAATGAATAGTAGCAAACGTCATGATTGTTCTTTCTAACTTAACAGAAAACAATTCTAGCTTTACAAATTGTAAAGCTTTTTAAAAAGCTTTTTAAGCTTTTAAAACATTTAGTTAGTACTATTTGAAGTTAACATGAGCTTCTTATCATTGATTACATTTAATGCTCTTAATACTCTTTTAAAACAAACCTCAATTAAACGACTTTTTTCACATCTTGGGTTGGAGTGGGGCGAATACCAATTGGATTCATATCTAACATGCTTCTTTTAAGGCTCCTGCATTTCCTCTGCAAGACAGGCATATTCAGCCTTCTCTGTGGTTTTTGGTGAGGCTTACAATGCATGTTTCAGTTTATGTTGGTCTCAATATGCTGTATATGTGCTTTTTGGATGTGTTAGTTTGCTTTTTCCTGGTTGTTAATTCATGCAGATTTGTATCCCTTTAATTCTTCTAGGGCTAACAGTTGCTGTGGATTCTCTGTTTTGGAGGCAACTTGTGTGGCCTGAGGGGAGAGTGCTCTGGTATAACACAGTTTTAAACAAAAGTTCCAGCTGGGGAGTATCCTTTGAAACATCCAGGGAAAAAGAACACTACCAGCCAAAGCAAAGACTTGATGTGACTTATTCCTGAGACTCAGGGTGTTAGATTCTACTTTTCATTATTTGAAACTTACAAGACAATGTCTGTCTCGTAGGTGTTTCTGCAAATTGTAAGTTTCCTCTGCTAACTTTTTGCTTCCCTCTTTGTTTTCTACCAGTGTAAAGCCCGGTCTCTTCCTCTTGGTTTTTCATGTTGCCCATCCTTAGTGCCATTTGATGTGCCTCTGTTGGGTGATGTGAACATAGTTAACCAACTGCTTTTAGTTCTCCAAAGATAAGGCAGGAAACGAAATGCTGGAAGAACGTGTATACAAAAAGTATAGTGCATATTTGCAAATATATACCCAAAAATTTGTGGGTACTAATGTAAAGAATAGTTACTTTACTTGTTAGCAGTGAAAGCATCCTTAACTCTTTTCACCTTGAAGACCTCTCCCTTCTTGTGGTATTTCTATTCAGCCCTGCCTCGTGCTTTGGGATGCAGCATAATATTTGTACCTTTAGGGGTAACAGAAAAGAGAACTCGGATTTTACTTTTGCCAGCACTGGGCTTTATTTTCTTGTATTCGTTTCTCCCACACAAAGAGCTGCGTTTCATCATCTATACTTTCCCCGTCTTCAACATAGTGGCTGCTAAAATGTGCTCACGAATGTAAGTTCAAAATCCTGTTTGTTTGTTGAGTTTTTCTTCACTGAAAATGCAAAAGAAAAGCTATTATTACTATTTTTATGCACTTTTTTCCATCTTGAACTCTGGATCATATTGAAATATTTGTATGCTGTAGAAGGGTCATTTGTACCCATTTTACTACAGAGAGAAGTGGAAACAGAAAAATCAAATGCTTTGACAGGACAATGTCGGAAGTCTGTAGGAGAGTTGAGAATAGAGCCCTAATTTTGCTGTTACGTTGTTACAGTGCAGTTTATTTTATCTACCAGAAAAAAAAAATATTCCAGTGTACTGTTAACACAACTTGCCTCAGGAGATAGTTTAATACACAGACAAGGCTTGTGAAACATTGAGTTAAAGAGTTGTGTTTGGGTATATTGAGTAAACAAGTTGAAGTTCAGAGTTTAACTTCTTTGAAAGAGAATACATTCATAGCTGAAGTTTTTAAACACAGAAGGACTTAGCTTTTTTCATAAGTTTGTCTTAGTTTTATTAATGAGAATAATATAAGTGTCTCTAGAAGTTAATCTTCTAGAAATTGCTAATAAATACATGCCATACAGGATTAATAAAATTTGCATTAATCTTTATTATCTAGAAGTGGAGTTTCCATAACAGTTGTGTCACAATAGTCAGTGACCAGTATGAAAGAAAATAACAATTTATTCTTCCTTGTTTTTCTCTTCCTCAACAGTCTGAATAACTACCGGAGATCCTGGCTGTACAAACTTGGATCTTTCTTTATTATAATGCATCTTGTAGTTAATGCTGTTTATTCGGGAACATCTTTATATGTTTCACATTTCAATTATCCTGGAGGAGTGGCAATTCAGAAGTTGCATGAGTTAGTACCTTCAACAGCAGGTATGTAAAGCTGGCTTGAGGTATGTTCACCTAATTTTAATATCAGTATATCTTTTCATGTATTGAATACTACTTTTTCAAACTAGGTACATGCATCTTTTTGTTACTATTTTGTTAATTTATTATTAATCACAGTGTACTCTAGAAGAATTTTGAAACTGTATTCTGTTTTTTTTTATTTATGTAGATGTCTCTGTTCATATTGATGTGACTGCAGCACAAACAGGAGTGTCTCGGTTTCTAGAAATCAATTCCGATTGGAGGTATGTTCTGAAGTATTTTGATCTGAGAACAGGAGCCTGCTTTTTCCTTTTTATGCACAGGGACAAGCACTGCAAACACAATTTCTGGTACAGCGTATTTATTAAACCAGCTCAAGAACAATGTGAATCTTGAGAGAATTTTTGATGTCTGCAGTGCTGCCATTTCAGAAATAAAGCACTGCAGTGTTTTTTCATTGTTTTGGTTGATTCTGATTTGCCTATGTAGCATAGAATATTTCAAAGGATGAGAGGAAGTAGCCTCAGGTTATGCCAGGGGAGGTTTAGATGCGATACTAGGAAAAATTCCTTCATGGCAAGGGTTGTCAAGCATTGGAACATGCTGCCCAGGGAAGTGGTGGAGTCACCATCCCTGGAAGTGTTAAAAAAATGTGTGGATATGGCACTTGGGACCATGGTTTAAGGTGGACATGGGGGGTGGTGCTAAGGTGACAATTGGACTTGATGCTCTCAGGCATCTTTTCCAACCTTAATGATTCTCTAATTCTAAAGATGTCAGAAACAGCACAAAAAAATTGTTAGCTTACCAAAATTTACACCAATATATTTAATGCAGCTAGGTTTGATACCCCACTGTTCCACCTTGTGAAACAGAGATATTCTTGGCAGAGCAGTGTATATAATGATTTGTTTGTCTGAATGATATGTGGCAATGTGAAGCTTATGTACATTTTAATATTGAAAGTCTGTTTTTATTTGGAACATCCTTCATATGTTGAAGCTGCAGCTGTGAACACCTTGATTAGCTCTGAGAGAAGGCTGTTGGGTGCTTTGTTACTATGACCAGCAGTGATAGATAGACACTTCTAAGAGTTGGAATATTGGAATGAATAGTAGGAGACATTGTGGGATGGCATTATTTGCTTTTCAGAATGCAAACCAAAAAATAGGCACCTTTCTAATTCTTAGGCCTACCTCTTCACCTGAAGTGTAAGTTTTTAATTTAAATGAAAGTGATCCTAATGAAAGTGATTCATTAGAAGGTGACACAAAGCCTCCCTTCATATTGCGCAAAACAAAAGCAACGCAAGCAGATTTTGGTTTAAGAAGTGCTCTGAGCATGGAGTTCTTTTTCCATAGTTACAGTATTCGGGATCAGATGAACAAACATAATTTAATTATTGGGATGATTAGAGATAAAAGTAGTTTGGAAGTTAAGCAGAAGAAGGGGAAAGAATGCTTCCAGGGGAATTACAAAAATCGTTGATCTTGGTATGCCTTTTTTTATTTCCAAGCACTCTCATGATGGTACAGACTATTTAAAGCTTTCCCAATTACCTATCTACTGTTTTTTTTCAAATTGGTTTTTGTGTGTTGAATCTAGAGAAAGTCTTAAGCCATGAATCAGGAGGAGACATTAAGCTGCTAGAGTATAAGGATAGAACATGCATGATAGCGAAAATGTTTCAGTCTTTGGGGTTTTTTAAACACACATAAATACACACAGTACTCTGAGTAAACTCTAAGTAGTGCTTCATTCCAATGAGCTTTTTGAGTTGGTGAGTTTTGGATTGCTTTGGGCTTGTAAGGCTGTAGTGTGGGACTGGAAGGTGAATGAATAATATCCCTGTCACTGATGGATGTTTCATGGTGTTGCAGCTACAGAGCAGTTTCTCACTTTTATCTGTACTCAGCAAAACAAAGCCTCAAGGAAGGGCTGATTCAGCGTAAAGTTTCACATTAAAAAAATCAGGCAAAATCCACAACTGAGCATCATACACAGGACTACCACGTGGTGTGACTGCACAGTAGTGCAAAGTTTCGTGACACCAATTGTCAATTTCCTCTTTGTCCAAGAAAGTGACAGCCTTTCAGGTGGCTGAAAAATAACTTAATGTCTTCATAGACAGTCTATGTCAGGTAGAAACAGATTAGGGATGGGGTGGCTATGAAGGCTGATGATTCATCAGATAACTGCAATCCGTAAATAAAAGTGTCTTAAAGTTAACAGCTTTCCAGTAGTGTGCTCAGATTAGATCTATTTGCCTCAAGAAAAATGCAAGCAATCTATTTTTTTTCTTCAAAGGGTGATTGAAAGGCGCTTGATGCAGGTTCTTACACAGAACAGGTGTTAGCATCTTGTCTTCAATTAGTGCAGTCTCTTTGAACCCTGAATAAATACGCTGTGTAAGCTTAAAATATTTAAAAATAATAAAATTCAGAAATGCTTGCAGCCAGATGAAAGGCCTTTTACTTGCTGATGGAGAAAATATTAAAGTAGTAGTTGGTAAGGTTGTTACAAAGTAATGCTGTTCCTTCTGCCAGTTTGGATGGATCTCCCAACCTAAGGGGTATTGTGATATTTTTGGAAATAGCAGGTGAAATCAGCATGCAATTGTTTTAGAAGAAGAAAACACCTGTTCAGTGTGCAAAGTCTAAGTCTGCATTATATGGTGTATTTAGTGACACTTACGAATTTTGTCAGCCTGGGGACTTCTCTGAGGTGCCAGAATTTTAGTTAACAATCTATACAAAACCTCTAGTTTTCCATAAAGTACTTCCTTCAAATATCTTAAGTGTTAATGACTGCCCTGTCAGGCGACATTACAAAAATATCAATGGAGACTTCAGGGCATTCAGGCAGATGAGAGGCCAGGCCTTCAAAGACACACATTGCCAAAGATGCAGGCTGGATTTAATCCTAGGTCCATATAAGGGTATGTAGGGCTGGGACTGCTCCACTTCCCTACCTTTGTACACGCCTGCAAGGAAAGTCACAGCCTGAGTAAGATGCCTGTGAACTGTGTGCAAGGATTCAGGTGCCTAAGAATAGGAGCTCCAGGTGCTGGTAGAAAACAGTTCACAGAATAGGGCAACAGAAAAGGTGGAGAATGGGGCACTGCTCTTCACTCAGATTACAGAGCCTAACAGTGGTTTATGGAGTGTTTCGGAGTGAATTTACCTCTTTCTTCTCCTTTGAAGTTGCTGGATTGAGGACTCGATCAGGCTGCCATGTCCAGTATGAATATCCTAACCCTTAGCCTATAAATTGCAATGGACTCTCCTCAGTGAATGAGTAAATAACTATTGCAAAGTAGAACCATGTCCTCATGAGACAGGGAGGGAGACTTGTCTCAATTCTTAGAAGATTAAAGGGGTTCATATAGCTCTTAAGAGATAATGAGCTTCAGTTTTGGATTTAGATCAGATGAAAAGTGGCTGAAACTAGATTTTTCACATCCCTGCCAAATGGCTAAGTCACTTGTTTTCTCATCCTGTAAATTCCTTCAATAGCTAGATTGAACATAAGTCCTTCTAAGAAATAATTGTTAAGTGTACGTAATAAATAATCCTAGAACTCAGTAGTTACTTTCTAATATATTTTTTAATATATAATTTATACGTATTCTGGTACTTAAACAGTTTATAAAAGCTGGCCCAAAGTGACCTGCCCAAATATGTAGTAGATCAGGGAACTGAACTTAGAAATAACAAGTGCCAAGTTAGTACTGTAATTACCAGGCTGTTTCTTTCCTCCAGTGTTCAAGGAGGTCTTCTCCCTGCTGTTCTCTGAGGCTCCTACTCTAATGTATGGCTACCAGAAGAAAAAGGTTTCTGCTAAAGTACCACATAATGTATTCTTTAAAATTACTAAAAAACCTCACAAACAAACAAAAACCAGCAAAAACGCCCCAAACAAAAACAAAACAAAAAACCCACCTTTCTCCAAATGCAATTCTTGTAGAGTAAGACTTTATAATTGGCCCAGTTTCCTACAGTCTTAGGCTTTGGTGTCCTTTGTCCACTGAACTCAAATAGGGAACTAGTAAGAAATTTTCTAGGAGTCATGATTTATATCACAATAGCAGCAGGAAGACTTGCATGGAATGATCAAGTCCCTAAATTCTTCAAAAATACTATTTCCTCCTCTAGTACTATTTAATCAGGAGATATAACTGAGAATGCTAGTTCCTTTTTGTGTTTCATCTTGGATGCTACGTGCCTCTGCAATAATGGCCATTTTCAATAGGCCAATTTCAAAGCAAGGAATAAAAATGAACCTTCTTTATTCTTTACAGGTATGACAAAAGGGAAGATGTTAAACCAGGAGACCAGTTGATGTTTTCTTATACACATATACTGATGGAAACAAACCCTCTTCAAATATCACATTACAAGACAACGCACAGGCCACTGGCAAATATACCTGGCATCAGTAAAATTGGGTTGAACCTTACTGCACTACCTCCTTTTACTTTAAACTTGAAACCAAAACTAGTACTTTTGGAAAAACTTCCTCTATCATCTTGACTGTGAATTTTAAGTAAGTCTTTTGATGTGATTTTGCTGATGACTGAACTATATAAGACAGCAGCAAATTGTCATTCCGGCACCGCAACTCAGCTTCTGTGGAAAGGCACAGAAAATCTCTGTACCCATTGGTATTTAGCTCCGTCCTGTTTCTTAAATAAATATTACAGTGCATTCCTAGTCAGTATATATTCAGTATACTGATTTGTATTGTTAGATGTGTTTGAAAGAGGTTGTCTGCAAGTTTAGTGGTATTAAGTAAAACCTGTCTACTTGGTTTGGTAGTCAATTTCATCATGTAGCACAGGTATGTCCTAATTGTCCTATATGAAATACAAAAACAACAGGCTTTTGCTACGGCAATAATTTGATATGTAATCTGTGTTTGCAAAGATGTATTACTTAATATATCTGCAGGATTGTAAGCCCCTCAGCTGTCGGATTGCCTGTGTGAAACCTAATGATGTTATCAGCATAGGAAAGCCATATTCATTGTAGCTTCATCATAATACCTAATTGTGCCCTGTAGGCTACTAAACTAATGAAAGTCAAGCATTCACTTAAAAAGCAGTTGAACCTCTTGACAAGCACTGTTTCGTAACAGATTTGAGTACTAAGGATGATTATCTTCATTCCAACAATTCATGAAAAAGCAGCAACTTGGATTTCCCAGGGGAAAAAAAAAAATTAAATAATGTTTCCCCTCTTCTGCTGTAATGATATCTTAATTTGCAGTGCAAAAACTTACCTATGAAAATATTCACTTCAAGGTAAGTGCTGTTTTCCTTTTTTTTTATTAAGTAATCCCTTTGGAAAGGAGTACTCTAATGTGCCATGTGCTGCATTCTATAAACTAGAATAAGATTGCATGCTCTGTAGTTTCTTTATTAGATGTTTTTGGTGAGGATGTCTGCATCGATTGCTGAATGGAACAAGGAAAAAAAGTTAGAATTCTGGTTAGGGACAGATGTAATATGACAGAAGCTCCATTAGTGTAAAATATAAGAATTGCTGAAATTATCAGGGGCAGAAAACTTCCTTGCTGGCTGAAAACTTGAGTTGAATATAATTATGGAATAAAGTGGTTTGGGTTTTTTTGTTCTGTTTGTTTGTTGTATTTTTACTCTTAAACTTGCTTGAGTGAGGAACTACCTTTACCTGTGTATGTTTTCAGTTTTTGGGACCATGTTTTCTTTTTATCCTCTAGATTATGTATCAGAGGAACTGATCTGATGGGGTGGAGCCTGCTCCCTTGTGGGTGGCTGTTGTTGCCCAGGCTTCCTCAGACTGAGCAGATCTGGCAAAGGCAACCTGCAGAACTTGTTGGTCCAGTCTCTGGCTGCTCTTGAAATTTAAATTGTTCAAGTATTATCTATTTGACTTGTCTTTGAAGAAAACTTAGCTTCCTCCAGAGCCAGTCTGAACATCAAACAATTCACAAGAGACAGAAGGAAATACATGTGCAAATAGCTGCAAATTTGGAACCACACAAAGGAAAACTTCTGTTTAAGGATGTAGGTAGGCCTTCATGTTAAGGCTAATCATTGACTTTATGTAACTCCCCCACGCTGTAATCCACAACTCAGGAACCCAAACTAAAATTTAGCCTGCCCAAGTGTATACAAATGTCAGTGTGGTTACTCTAGCTTTCCAAATCCCCAGTTGTCAGAATCCCTCTGGAGGAACCTGCTTTTATTACCTACAGAGAAAACCTAGGGCTACTATGGTTGCAGAATAGGCATCTCAGACTACTGACTGAAGTGGCACAGAATATGTAGACATGAGGCATTTGAAGGGTTTCATCTTGCTGAATATCACACACCATATAGGGTCCTTCCACAGACTTTTACTCTGGTGTGTAGGTACTACCTGTGGGACTTACACCAGTGATGGTGTTCAGCTGTGGAGCTTCAGTGTACTACTGTTCACAGTCTCATCACCCATGGAAATAGAAGCCATCAGCTCAAACTGGCCTTTTACTCTATTTGCTGGGGTAGAGAAAGGTAAAATACATACAAAGAGACAGGAAAGAGATACGGGATTGCAGTTTTGAAGTGTCTGAAGTTTATTTGGGCCCTGTTAGATTTGTTCTCTGTATGTGGTTATTTAAAGTGCTTAGTTTGAAAATCTACAACTTTGGTTTCGTAGATGTCAGGGCTAGATTGTGATCCAGGCAGTGCATGGAGCAGCACCACAGTACCTGTGGGCTATATGACCTCTGCAACAGCACAGATTAGGGCAAGTTTAAGCTGGATAATAGGAAAAGGTTCTTCACCCAGAGGGTGCCTGGACACTGGAACAGCTCCCCAGGGAAGTGGTCACGGCACCAGCCTGACAGGAGTTCAAGAAGTGTTTGGACAACACTCTCGGGCACATGGTGTGACTCTTGGAGATGTCCTGTGCAGGACCAGGAGTTGAATTTTGATGATCCTTGTATGTCCTTTCCAACTATGCTTCTACGGGTAACTGCCTCAAGCACAGGCCATGAATATTATGGTGGCCCACACTTGGAATAAGAAGGGGCAGCTGGCAAACCGGGATGAAGATTACTGCACTTTTTCCCTAAAGGCTGCTTTGAATAAAACAAGCAATCCTTGGAACAGAAACTAAAGCCATTTCTCCTTTCTCTTAAATCAATCTTCTCATCTCCAAATCTTGTGTTGCCTTTCTTTAGCTCTACAAGAATACAGCTTATTTTCTCCTTTACTATAGATTAATATTCAGTATACTTGCATGGAAGAAAGAAGTGTGAGTTTAAGTTCCCTTAGATTTAAGAGGGCATGAAGGAAGTCTCTCTCACTCCTTCTACAAACTTGAAGTGGGGTGTTAAAAGTTCTTCTGCATTTGGGGGACACAGGAGGAAGTGTCGGGTTACAGAATGAATGGGGCAGGTAGGAGGACAGAAACTGAACAGTTGGGGGAATTTTTGAGGGGACTTTAAGTAATAAATTTCTCATGCCTATTTAAGTTCTTAAAAGAAAAACACCTTTTGACTTGAATGATTACAAAGAATCCTATCATAAAGTTCAGCATTTCTTAACAAAAGCAGAAATAAGGTGAGCATATTGAATTAACTGAAGGTTGAATTAACCTGAATAAAGCAAAAAGACAGATAGTACAGTTCATCTGTAATGCTACTATAGAATGAGTTTTTAAGGGTGTCTTGTTAAAATCCCCAAGAGTTAAATGTTGTGTAGCATTGCCCATTGCTCTTTCAAGTTTGACTTAATTTCTTGCAAGCAATGCTCATTCCTGTAAAAAGTCCAACAGATTACTTGGTCAAGAACGTGTCACCATGTCTTTTCATGTGGAGAAGGCGAAAATTATGGTTATACAGCCTGAGATAAAGGACATTCTTATTATAAAGCTAAAAAAAAGTAACTGCATGAAGAACAAGTTGTGGAACTTGCCAATAGAGGACATTTCTGGATGCTGAAAGTAAAAGCTGCTTCAAAATAAAGTTAAACTGATCACTCTCGCATCAAGAACCAAAAGAACTAAAGATCAAGGAACAACCTCCAGTTCACAAAGTCTCTACTATCAAGAGCTGGGAAAAAATCAGTGTATTTACCTTATACCCACCCTAAGTACTTGCTATGTGTCTTCTCTCTTGAGCTAAATTGGGGTGAGGAGACATGGAGAATGGTTGTATTGGATCAGACATCAAATACATTCATCTGGTACCACTGAGGAAAAACCAGAATGTGTCTCAGGTTCTTCCCTTGTCTGTCCATCAGAACACAACCTCCATGCAATCTATGTGTGTAACACATTCTGAAACACTGAGCACACTCCATTTTCTTGCTCCCTGGCCACTTCACACATCCCCTTAGGGAGACAGGTTACACATTCAGAACAAGCTTGAGATTGTGCTGCCGCTCCTGCAGTTACAGTTGTTCCAGAACCATTCTTATTTTCCTGACTACTTCTAGTTCTTCCCATAAGGGTAAGGAGCTTGAAAACTGATACAAGGTCTTAGCATGGGTTTGCTCTATCAGTTTCAATGCAAGAAAGTGTTTCCCTTGCATCTGACAGCATTTTTTCATAACTTATACAGAAATTGTAGAAATTACAGCCTAGTGTTGCTTCCCTTCCTTTACTACCTGTGCTTATTATTAAATACTCCCCTTCTACCACCACCCTCAAAGAGCTTTCCTTTTTAGTATTCAAAGGCTCTTTCTTGTACAAGTGACTTAATTTTCTGTTTGCAAAAAAAGAAAACTTTTCAACAAGCTGAGTTTATCACTGATATAAGCAAGAGTGTTTAGCCACAGCTATCTCAGTGAGCTGGTTACATAATTAGTCTCAACTATACCAAGACTAATGTTAGGAGGCTGTTGAACAGTGATACATTAAATGTATCACTATCTGCTTAACATGGGTCACCAAAGATTAAAAGGGTATTTGCAAAAACTCCTTAAGCTAAATAAAAAATACCTCTACAAAGGTTTTCTTCATTTCATATTTAAATATGTATGATTTCTAAGTGCAATTGTTCCATTTTGTATGCAGCTACTTATTTTAGATCAGCTCTTCAGATAAACATGAGCAACTACAACTATTTGGTTGCTCATTTCAGACCTTTGTTTATGATAGAAAGGGCAGCCAGTGTTTCCTCTGAAATTGTACACCTTACTGACAGGGGCAGTCTTTCATCAAGTCTGCTTTATTTCAGCTACAGCTGCCCTTGGTTCTGTACCAAGGCATCATCTGTTGGTTTGTGCCAAGTATAAGGTAAAAAATGCTGCCTGAAATGGAGTCCACCTTTTCCTTTAAAACTGCCAATTTAAGAAGCTAGGAGGAGGCATTGGTTCATAGATTAAGTAAGAGTCAGGGACTGCTTAGACAAAGATTCACTCCTTAGAACCCAAGTTGATACCTAAGTTGGGGATATCACCATGGTTACTATTTCTGGTTGGCATACTCATTTTATGAAATCACTTTTGGGTCAGCTTTGCAATGAAACCAAGAAGGTAAAGAATCACTCTTTCTTTTTGCTAAGAATAAAGCAAGAGATTAATGTGTTTGTGAGAGTGAAATGCTTAGTTTATAAAATCTAAATAATCTGAAACCAGAAAGTGTTATTTGTTAATTGTATATTATATATATGTGTATTGAGTTTTCCTGTGTTTGGAGGTACCAAAATGAAAGTTTAATATGGTCAGCTCTGTGCAGTGGCAGAAAAACTTACTTTAAGGGAGAGATCTCAACAACTATAAACACCTACTCTGAGCTGTCATCAATCAATTCAATCCTTATGCTGGTATTGAAACTGCTCTAGCTGAGATTTCAGTTCTTTATAAAATTCAGAAGCTACTTTTGGGGAGCAAGGGGAAACTATGAGCATTCCTAGTAAATGGTTACTGACTAAATTCTGCAAACACGTTTCCTTGACTTGGACTTGGTGGGTAGGAAAAGAGGCCACATATAAAGAGGCAAATGTGGGGGAAGCATTATCTCAGGTTTCTGGAGCATAATAATATATGTCTCAATAGATACTTTCCATACCCTTCACAAGACCTGAGTTCTTTAAAAAGGCTGTTGCAGATCTCAACTTTTTCCCCTTCCTATCTTTATTACTAGAAACTATTTCTTGCTGCAGTGTATAGTTGTTACACCTGCCTACTTTTTAAAGAAGCAAAAGCTTTAAGATTTTTATGATGACCAAGTATCATCTACACTTTACTTTCTATGCTAACACTGAAAAAGAGTTTGCTTACTAAATTTATTTCTGAATCTGCTAATGTACCAAAATTATCTGTTTAAGTATCACTGTTGCAGGGTCACCCTATTATGCATTAGGGAACTGTCTGCTGCCACAAGGATTGGTGTAGCACAAACTCAAGTTGATGAAAACTCCCACTGTTTACAGCTGTATTAATCTGAGGGAAAGCACTGTAAAAATGGGGGGGTCTGATCTATTGCAAATATGAGAAGGGTTGTAAAAACCTAAAATTTTAGCAATCACTGAGAATTTACATTAAAAATAATAAAGCAAACCCAAAACAAAACACTGTCACTCAGTGACTTACCTCAAGCTTCAATGAAAGTTTTCAGCCCTTCTTTTGGAGTCATTCTTTTCTCACAGGCAGCAGTGCCTGAACTGAAGGAGATGCTCCTGTAACTCCTATAGAAGGATCAAGGCTTACAACTGAAAACAGCAGCTTTATGTTCTCAGTTTCCCTTATTTTTATTTAAGAATTAGTGTTTCAATTTTAAGGTCTTTTGGGCCTGCATATTATCTTTAAAAAAATTCTAACATAAGCCTTTAATTAATTCTTAACCAAGCTGACACTGAAACAGTGTGGTCTTAAGAACTAAGCCCTTCAAAAAACCAAACCAAAAAAGGGAAATCACATGTATAAATAAAGTAGACTAACTTCAACTGATAAAATTTTGCTTTTGAAAATAGTGACTAGTTCTTGTGTTCTCAGGAAATTTTGACAAAAAGCATGACTACACAAGTAATTATCTGTATGAGTAAGAAGCAGATTTGGGGCTACAAAACGCCATCACTACAACTTTACACACAGGGAGTTTGATAGGAGCTACAGCAAAGACTCCCTTCTGAGGAGCCAAGATCCTTGTGTCCAGAGAACTGTGATTTTCAGGTAAGCTTGTTCACTGCCAGCATTCCTCCTCGTTTGATGTGACTCCACTATGCTTTAAGTCATAGGCTGTATTTACATTCAAGCCTTGAGTAAAAATTGCATCACTTGTTTAAAAAGAAAAATGGTTTTTTTTCAATCCTCTCTCCTCTCCACTGGTTTGGAGAGATTAAAAATCTCCTTTACAAGGGTCAAGGTTATATTCACAGTTAAAATGTAGGGGAAAAAATTGAGATAATAATTAACCAGTAACCATTTAAACATGTTTCCCAACCAGCTGCTTCAAACTCACCTACTTCCAGCTATATATAAACTAGAACACTGTTTTATTGCTGCAGAAAAAATGTGTGCGGTTCTCATTTAACCCTAGAAGAATAAAGAGATGCTGTTGATAGAAGTAAACATTATCCTTTAAAATACTGCGGGAAAAAAAGCAGTATTAGTCTTCTCCAAGTATACTATGCAGTGATTTACTTAAATAGTAAAGGTATAAACATAACATGATGGAGTAACACTTGAAATACCTCAAACCATAAAATGTTTAGAGAAATGGAACATGGAAACCAGAGCCACTTGGGAAGTAATTCAACAAATTTTCCTGAGGTTAAAACAGCTTTTGGAAAATGAAAAGAACCAGAATCTAGGCTCAAGTCCAAAGAGCTAAATGGAAAACCCGTATTTTCACATAGCTTGTTCTGTGGTATATTTATGATTACAATTGTTTGAATTAATTTTTATTCAATGGCTGTCTTAAATTCATCTGAAAATAAAAGGCAGTGTTGACTACCACTGGAAAATTGCAAATAAAATGTTTAATTTCAGAAACTGAGTTCACCATTTATAAATACACTAAAACATAGTAAATGCAAAATTAGATTAGGCATAGGTAGAGTATTTTAACAAAGCTACAACTTTTTCTAAAAGGTCATAGGCAAACGATGACTTGTTTCCCAAAAATGTATTCAATGAAAACTGAAATGAAAAGATGAATTTTTCTAGAGTTAAACTAAGGAGAACGTTCCTTTCAAATTAAAATGCTGGGGTTTTTTTCCATCTTATTTGAAGTTTTAAGGGCTCTATATCCCATTTGCCTGATGGACACCAACAGTTAAGAATCAACCCTACTACATAAAGTTCTAAGCAGTGCACCATATCCATAAGGCTATTACTGAAAACCAGAAGATCAGTTATTTCTGTACTAGGAGCTTTAAGACAGGCTGTTCTACACAATTGAAATTACATTAGGAGTAATTTTTACAATAGGGACCTTATAGTTTTGATGCACTAAAGATTAGAAAAGGCTTCAGAATGACATTAGAGTCTTCGTGGTAAGTTTCTTGCCTTTTTTGTACACGGCATTAAATAACAAGCATTAATTCACAAACTTTGAGAGAACTTCCAAAGATCTTTTATAAATACCCAGAATATTTCTGTAATTCATTTAAAATGTAAATCCTGAACAGGAGAATGGGAAGTTTTACTACTGACTGCTGTATAACTGACATTCCATCTCATCTTAAATTTAAGATTTATTTTCAGATATTAAGTCAACAGTCTCCTGTAAACACATCTTCCTCAATAACTCTTCTTAATCCTTTAAGTACTTTAGGGCTTGCAGTTAAAAACACCATATGATAAAAAGACAGCTTGAACCCCATCTTTCATGTACAGCTTTCTTTTGACAACTACAAAACCTGTTTTCTTGCAATTAAAGCAATGTTCAACTAAAATACAGTACCTGGTTTATGGTTTTTACATAATAATTGAATAAAAAACTACAGAATAGAACTGTTTACATCTTTTTTTTTTTTGCCATTCTATTAAAACAAATGACTGAGCTTTTTAAAGTTCATTTACAATTATGGATTAAAACCTACATAATTTTGTATAATTTGACGAGACAGGCTATCTCTAGTGTGAACTTTTAAAAAACATATATACAATATCTGGCCTGAAGTACTATGAATAAGGCACATGTAGACATATTGAAAGCTGAAAAAATGAACCTAAAATTTGGAATTATAGTCACTGATTAGATGTCATACATGGCCCCTACTGGAGCAATTTAAAAATCTGAGTTATAGATAGTTAATATCCAGTGAGCAACAAAAGATTTAGTCTAGCAGTTTGTTCATTAGTTTCAATACTGGAAGTATATTAAAGGAAGATTCACTTTCAGAAAGATAAGCTTTTCAAAGTGTTCAATCATTAACCTTGACTGACTAAAGTTGTTGCTCTCATTGGATGTATTGAACAATCTCTCTGAAGGAACAATGCTAGGTGGACAACCCAAGAACCTGACAGCCAATTTTGACAGTACTGGCCAAGATGACTTCTTAAAGTTCCAGTAAGTTAGAGGATCACAGTTATGCTCAAGCACTTCTTCCTCCAAGTAAGAAAGCACCATTTCCTCTGGTAACTTTGCTCTCTCTTTCAGGTCTTTTGTTTTCTTCATGTCACCCATGAGTGACCAAAGATTATCTTCCCCATACGAATTTGTAGATGGTGAACCTATATCACATCCATTGGAAACAGGTTTATCATCATCTGAGGTAGAACTCATTATTTCCAGCTCCCTGATTAAGTCTTGTTTATATTGTTCAGCCTCCTCTTCTGTAAATAATGATGTTTTATATCGGGGATCCAGAAGTGTAGCAAAAATGTACCTTGGATCATGAAGCGTGGAGGACCATCTACTCACCATAGCTTCTTTCAAAGATTTCAGCATAGTATCTATGCCCATAGTTTCCTCAAACAGCATTTCTATTTTTCTGTTAAGTATATGAATCATTGGAATCACTTGGCTTAGAGTAGACATGTGTGTACTCATCTCCCTACTTGCAGCTTCGAAAGGTTTGAGAGCATGACACACTGACTGCATGACTTCCCACTGATCACAACTTATTAGCTCCCGAAAGCTGCACTCTATTGACATTTCATCAATTGCTCTTTTCTGTTCAATAAGACGTTCAAGCATATGAAATGATGTATTCCACTTGGATGGAACATCTTGTATTAGCTGATGCTGAGGCAACTCATACTCTTTTTGCAACTCAGCTAACTTCTCTTTTGCTTTTGCTGACCGATGGACGCGTTCACAGATCTTTCTTGCAATACTAAGCAGATTCTGAACCATTCTCTGGCTTTTAATAGCCTCGTTTACAATTACATTAACAGTGTGACTAAAACATTGTACACTTGAATGATCACCTTCATTTAAAGTTTTCTCTATACTCTGATTATCAGTAACAGTAATCCCAATCTGAAGTCCAATGGAAGTAATCCATGTTTCCCACCAGTATTCCAACTGCTTTTGAATACTGACTCCATTGTAGTCGCAATCAATCTGTGATACATTTAATAGCGCTGAACAATGGTAATCCTCACACTGCGGTCGAAATGAAGACTCAAATGTTACCCAGTGAGCGGTCAGGGTTAGATATTCTCGTGTTTGGTTGCTCATCCATATTCCAGATGTAAAATGGACCACTCCACTTTCAGCTTCTTTAAGATGTGAAATAATTATTTGTTTTACATTATCATACATATCTGGAATTGCTGTCCTAGAAAAGTAAGATGGAGAAGGTAAAGAATACTGAGGTTGCAAATATTCAAGCAGCCTATTAAAGCCAATGTTGTCTACAAAAGAATATGGCTGAAGGTCAAGTGCAATCATTTCGGCTACAAGACTTGTGATTTTTTTGGCAACTGGGTGAGAGTCACAAAACTTGTCATTGGTTTCATCAAAATTTGAAGATCCTAGTAATTCTGTGCGGAGTGGCATGTGATTATCCGTAGATGAGGATAATACTGTCTCTGGGACATCAGTTTTCAATACATTGTTATGAAACCGCTGCAAATGTCTTAGAAGGCAACTTGTGCCTAGGTTTGTTGGCTTTTTCCCCCTACTTATTATACGTCCACAGTGTGTACATATTACTTTTGTTGAATCTGCAGAACAAATTGAAAAGTGATTCCACAGTTTTGAGGTCTTCTTACTATTAACAGGAAATATAATTTGATTATCATGTGTAACCATTGTAGGCAAGTCAGTCAACTTTGAGGATGAACATTCTGCAGAAGCCAAAGTGGCGTAAGGAGAATTTGCCAAACTCACATCAAGAAAGCTTTTTTGGTTTCCAATTACATCAGGATGGCGTCTATATAGATGTCTCATTAAGCAGCTTGTGCCCACGTCTCCTTTCTTACCACGACTTATCATACAACTGCAGTATCTACATACTGCTTTTAGACTGTCTGCAGGTGAGAGTGAAAAGTGGTGCCAGACTTCTGACTTAAGCCTTTTCATAATCCTTTTATTTTGCTGAAACACAGCAGTAGGTTCAAATATTAGTGGACCTAATCCCTCACACTGTTTTTCAGGAGATGAAACAAAGGAGACTTCACCTATATCATCAGAAGATGACAGCATTGAGTCTTCCACTAGAGCATCTCCGGAAGTGATATTAGTATGGATCTCCTCAGAGATTCTGTCTGGAGAAGAGGAAACAGAAGTCGGTTCTTTCATTAGTTTTCCAGGAGAGGATGACATAGAATTCAGATCACTATCTGATGGTAGTAAAGAAGGCAAGAGAGTAGGAGGTGCAGTGTAGAGAGGTGGTATGCTGGTACCACCCCCATTCTCTTGCAGAACAATGGAACGATGGGCTCTCCACATGTGTCTTATTAAACAACTCGTTCCTAGGTCTTTTCCATTTTTTCCTCTACTGAATTCATTCATGCAGTGGATGCAAACAGCTTTAGAATTATCCAGAGGTGACAAATAAAAGTGTTTCCAGACAGCAGATCTCCTTCTAGAACCTGATGCACTCTTTGGAATTACAACTGTTTTTTCTGCTACATTCTCAGCAGTGTCATCATATTGGTTGCTGGCTTGCTGTGGAGATGAACCAACCATGACTTCTTCTTTGCTGCACTTTTCAGAAACGGAGAGATCTGATATTTCTTCAGAAGAAACAATAGAAACAGATTCCTCCATTATTCGATCTGGAGATGGTATTTTAGAAGCCATTTTCTTGACCAGTTTTATGGGGGATAACATAGAACTCAGATCTCCAACATCTGCAGATTGAGGTGGCAGCAATAATGTAGATGAAGAAAACGAAGATATAGCTGGCATAGTTCCATTTTCTTGAATTAGTACAGTGGGATGTGCTCTCCTCACATGTCTCATGAGACAACTTGTACTCAGGTCCTTTTCATTTTTACCCCTGCTGAATTCTTTCATACAGTACATACATATTGCTTTAGTGCTATCTCTAGGAGATATAAAAAAATGGTTCCAAGCAGGTGACTTTTTCCTGGAGCTTATGTTTCTGCTAGAAAGGAGGCTTTGTGTCACAGCTTCCATTGCTACATCGTACAGCGTATTACTATACTGAGAAAAAAGAGATCCATAATCATCTTCATTTTCTGTAGACAAATATTTGCCAGGGTTGTTGGTAATGAAGTTCTTTTCTTTGTCTTCCTGTTCATCACTGCTGTCTGCATGTTTGAAATCATCTTGTTCTGTCTTTATATCTGGTCTTTCTAGAGTACAGTTAATGCTGTCGTCTTCTTGCTCTACTTTCAAGTTATTGATTTTACCCAATACAAAATTATCATCCATTCCGGGGGAATCTGCTTTACTCATGTCCATGGATGATAAATTCTTGCCAAGACTTCATTTATTAATAAATATAGATAATTTAGAAGATTATTTAAAATTTGATTAAAATTATGTATCTTGTATACTGAATGTAAAATGAAATGTGTGCATGTGTTAAAATATTCTCTGGCTTATGAATTCTGTATCCATGTTCTGCATAAGCAAATATAATTAGTCATGAAAATTCATTTAAAAATTTATAGACTTAATTAATGGAATCTCATTTTTTCCCAGGATCAGGACATTTCAGGTCATAGATGAATGTTCTCAAAGACAGCTACTGCTAAATGCTTCATGTTGTAAATATAATCCTAAAAAATGAATGTTCTATTTTCTTGCTGAAGAAAGCCATTCTGTTCATCTTGATTGGGCAACTGAGATTCTTTTACACCATCTAGAAAAAAAAATCAGAAGACAAAGTTGACTAACACATTAAAGATCTACAGCAAAGGTGAAATGAAAGCAGGCACTAAGTATTCTGTAGGTTTGGGGTTTTTTCTCATTTGAGATAAAAACAATTCAATGTACTATTGAAAAAAAAGGAAAAAGCCCAACATTTACTCAGTACATTTATTGTGGGCAAATATGTGTCTCTACACACAGCTCTGGTTCAACTTTGACAACCTCTATAGTCCAAGCATCACTTTTGTATTTGCTTGCACATATCTATGCCTCATCCTACATCATAATTCAACCACTGCGTGCATACACATATACCAAAATACACACACACACATATCTAACCCCATATACTATATAGGTGTCTATATCTACCAATATCTATGAACACAAGCAGGCATTTAATCATGTTAGCACAGAAATATGTACTTAAAACCAAATGTTATTTCACAGTCCTGTACATGTGAGCCCCTCATTACTGACAGCAGTCTTTAAAAAGAAAACAAGAAACCTCTGTAAGGATGTCCAGCATTGTCACACTAATCACTCTTCCTCTGACCATAGTCACACATTTGTATTCATGCCATAACACTCCCAGACAAGCTACTTTTAGAGTTTCATGATTAAAACCAGAAATGTTTAATTTAGGACAACTGAGTTGTATAAATGCTATACAGACAGAGAGGTCTTCCAAAAGCATAGCAAAATCACTCAGAAGCAAAGACACACAGTTGCATATGCTGGTGCCTAGTGCAGCACTGCCAGCTCAAGTCCCTCACATACCCAAAGGTTACACTAGAAAGCCCATTTACAAGACAGCTAATTTCAGTTGTGAGTAAAGATTCTTCACCACCAATTCCAGTACAAGGAGTAGGTTTTTGAAGTTGCATATAAAATTGCATACAAAAGGGCAACAGCAGCCTCAAAAACTGGAACCCCCCAGTAGTCCTTCACAAGCATGAAGAAGCTGTCTGCATTTATTGGTCACTTTTTTCCCCCACTACAATTATATTAGAATTTTAAATTTTGCCAAACCCTTTCTAATTTATTCTTTTGTGTCATTAATGCAGTTATTGGTGCCTTCATTCAAGATAACAAACATTTTTGGCCACATTCATTATGCTACACTATGCATTGCAATTTTTGCAAACTAAATTTCATGGAACTCTTTCTCCACAGCTGAAGCCAAAACACAAATTTATAATTATTGTTTTAAAAACTTCTCAAACTTTTATGTGTTACTAAAACACAAGAAGAATTGGGCTGATTCTTGGGGTGTCCTGCACAGGGCCAGGAGTTGGACTTGATGATCCTCATGGGTCCCTTCCAAATCAGCATATTCTATGATTTCAGCAACGGCAAAATTAGCCATAGCCACAAAACACATTAAAAAAGCTGTTATTCACACCAACATTTCCCCCCTGTATCAAGATCAATGTCATATTAGCTTTGTAACCTATTTTAACTAATTTTTCCCTGAGGTCTGTTTACAAGAGAAACTAGACACTCATTTTCTGTGGATTTCTGATTTATGGAAAGCCTCTCATAGTGATAACTTCCTTTCTTTTCCAGTGCAAGGGAAGGGGCAGGGAAAAAGAAGGGCAGTGATCTTACTATTGCAGCTATTTTAAGAAAAGGGAGATGGAGCAGTCAGAACTTGCTAAGAGGTAAGGAGCAATTCTGCTTTTCTTTCTGTGCGAGTTTTAGTATTTGTGCTTTTCTCTCTCATTCTCGGGGGGAAAAAGTTTTTCAGATACCAAAAGATATGAGGGTTGAGCATGAAGAACAATGAAGGGAAAGACTTGGAAGAAAAACCTTAGATTTCTAGAAGAAATTTACAGTACACAGGACTTTCCACTGGCTTGTGAAATCACATGTGAGAACAATTCTGGCAGCCAGACTAAATTTACATGACTCAGTATAAAATTGAATGAAAGAAATTAATGATCACACACATACTGATGATACGGAAGTACGTGGATCTGGGACAAGAGAGAGAGTGTAACATAGTCAACTTTTTTTAATAGCAATCAATTCAAGAGGATTTTTGTTTCATCTTTACTTTGATGTAATCTGTGAATTTGGAGCTTGTACTGCAAACAGGAAAAGCAAGAAAATATAATAAGCTGTTGTGACTTAGGATCACAAAACAGAAAGGCTCACAAGCAAGTGGCTTGATGCAGAGCTTACAGAACATAAATTATGCATGGAAGTGCCAAGTTACAGTAAGGACATTACAGATTCCTAGCTAGATTTGCACAAAATAAACATGTATATCTACTGGCATCGGGTTCTGATGAAGCTGTGTGCAATTTCTTTAGCTCAAAACAAGTAATCACATCTTTATCCTTCAATTCCTGTAATTTCTCAGCTATGCAAAACCAGTTCTAGGCTTTAAACAGAAAAACCTGCAGAGATGCTTCAAGCGCCTCTGTCCTGATGAGCAGTTACTGCTTAACACAGTGAAGCTTTAAGGTGGTGGGAAGATTTGAAAACTATGACCAGTTGCAAACTTTACAACCACACTTAACTAGATTGACATTCATTAACAACACATTGCTAGTGTTTAAGTTCTTAATCATTCTCAGCCATTATCACTACATATTCAAACACTTAGGCCCTAATCACCTTATCCTAAATTAGCTTTGAGTACACAATACCACTGAGCTGATGCCAGGTAGTTAAATACTGATGGCTGTGGTCCTTGACAGTCTTAAGTTACTGAAGCTGAGGTGAAGAGGTGAGGGAGCTATTTGAACGCTGAAGTACAAACCATGGTGGTAGACTTCTTTCTTCCCTATTTCTCTCCTTGCTGTCACCGCATGTTTTTAATATTCATACTCTCCTCCACCAAAAAATGTAGGAAGCAATCTCATCTGCTCCTGATCCTATTATCTTGATTTCTTTAGCACAAAAAAGTTTTCTTGGTCCACCAGAAATCTTTCCTGATTTTTCCTGTATCCTTGGTTTTTGATTGCAGTTTTTACTACTTGAATTGTTGATTCACATGGTCTTTGTCCCCGTTTTGTGCACTTAAACCTTGGTCTCCCTTTGCAGCTATGTGTTATTTATATATTTATGCTTAGCTGTGAAAATGCCTCCATGCTGTTAACGGCGTTATTAGGCTATGAGCAGTGTTAGAAACCACTTACAGACTGTGGTCAGTTACACTATTTTAGTGTACTTATGACTGAGTGTAAGACAAGAAAAAATATTTATATCTTGCCCACTTTATGGCTACTATAGGTCTCTGGCTACATAGTGCATATTTTTCTCAGCCTTGTTGCTGCCTTCTAGAAATTAGCAGCAATAGCTGAGATTAGAAGAGACAGTCACTTCCTGGGAAATCCCCAAAGTTGGATGCCCCTTAGAAGATTTTGAATGTATTTTTTTCCATTTTCTTTCAAACATCTAAGCATGATTTTTGTTGCTCTGAGAACTGGCCGAATGGCAGAACTCAGAGGGTTGCAATCGGCAGGGCAGTCTAGTTAGAGGAAACCTAACTAGAACAAACCTGAAACACATGACGGTCCATCTGAATACAAGGAAAAGCTTTGCTTTTGACAGTGACAGAGCACTGGAAGTGGCTGCCCAGAGAGGTTGTGGAGTCTCCTTTGGAGATATTCAAAACCCGACTGGACAAAGATCTTTTCCAACCTGCTCCAGGCTGAGCCTGCTCTAGCAGGGGAGTTGGACTAGATGATCTCCAGAGCCATCATGCTCTGATTCTGTGTTATGATGTTACATCACACTGTAAAATTAAGTCAAGCTCCTTCCCTTTAAACACCCTTGCATGTTCAACTGAAATTTTCTTTAGAATACAGTCCCCAGAATAACTCAGGGTTAGAAACATAGGTATGTTTTTCATCTCCTCCTCCCATGCCAGCTCTATGTAAAAGTCAATCTGTTTTAAGAAGAAACAAAAAGGACAGAGTGCTTTAAAATTTTAAGGTCACCTAGAACAAAGTATGAATTTGGTTATGACCACATTTACATAACTTATTTACTCTTGGACCCAAGCAACTCAAAATTAAGGACTACTGCTAAACAAACAGGATATTCAAGAAGAAAAATGTTTTCAAAGGTACAAAAAACTATAGGCAGTCAGCTCTAAGTGATTTATGCTTTTGAAATCTCCACAAGGAGATACAGAGTCACCTTGCAACAAAAAAATCTTCAAAGAAAATAAATGGAACTGAAGAATAACTACCTACTCAAATGCACTACTCTGGACTATTAGCTCCTGAGCAGCTGCAGTCAGTGGTTTGCTGGGGTAAGAAGCCTGTAGAAACATTTTATAGGATTTTCCATTCAACATGGGATTACTGAAAAAGTACAGTGGTTGACAAGAGATGTCTGGAGAATGTCACTGATCCCGAGTGCCACAGCAAACTGCCATGACCAGAAGAAATCACTGCTGAAGGAAGGAGGTACAAAGTGAAACACTGGTGTCTCAGAATTGCAGAGACATATATTAACACACAGAGAAGTATGAGAAGTATGCAAGAACACTGAACCATAAGCTGATTATTTTTTGTAAAGCAGAGAGTAGCCTGTAAGCTTTAAACAGTTTTAGATTTTAGACTGAAGAGTCAGGCGATAGTCATGAACTTGATTATATCACAGAAGCTTGGTGCAAATAAGGGCCAGGATAAAGTAGCTTAAAACAAAAAACTTTACATTATTATTGAAGAGCATGTAGTGTGAATACAGAGACATATACCTGCAAAATGCAAGAGCAGTTTTTTCAAGAAAGATGCGAATTGTGGAGACAGTGAAAGTAAAAGCATTTACTAGTTTGCAAAAAAATAAAATGTAGTGACAGATTTTGAGCATAAGACATACATAAAAGCTCATTAAAAGTAATTTGCACAAACCAATGTCAGTTTTATAATTGCGTTAATCTTGTTTACTTTTGGAAATGTACAGGCATCATTAAGAATACCAAATAAAAAGAAAAACCCTAAGAGCAAACAATATGAGCAGTAAGAAACATATACTTTAGGAAATTATTATTTGCTTCAACTGCAGT
This sequence comes from Gymnorhina tibicen, assembly GCA_013399875.1. NCBI lineage: Eukaryota > Metazoa > Chordata > Aves > Passeriformes > Artamidae > Gymnorhina > Gymnorhina tibicen. Next base: position 1,468,739 of record VXAZ01007505.1, read on the forward strand.
GGCAGGTACTATGCTAATTAAGACATATTTGCTAAAGCAAAACAAAACAGAAACACACACAAATAACCCCCCCTCCAAAAATCCAAAGAACACACATCCAAAATCATGAACAAATAAGCAGAACGTATTTGTATAAATTTAAAGTCCAGATGAACCTGACTGCTTTTCGAAGTTATAAGTCCCTTGAAGAAGGAAAACTAAGAACAGTGCATTTTTTCTATAGGAATTTCATATGACAAAATACCAGTACTAGCTCACCCATATGGAACTACAGAGGTTTGCAAAATACTGATCAATCAAAATGCAGAATTAGAACTGCAAAACTGGCATGTTAGTCAAACTGAAACAAGGTGGGTCCTACTCTCAAGTCTCACAGAAGCTCACACGAATTGGCACAGATGTACAAGCATGAACTAGGGGTATGCAACAGTTTAATCTTGAATAAAGTACAGAAAGTCACGCTTAACAGAAAAACCAAGTTGTTCTGGACTCCATGGGAGGTATGATTTGTCGAGAACTGCTGGAAGAGAAAAGAGGTGACACCTTTAATCTTCCATTACTTTTTAGTTGCCTGAAAGGCAGATTTTACGAAAACCAGTAATTGCTGTGATTTACAAAGGTTTTCTCTCCAACTTGTAAAACACCCTCACACATCCACAACCCCAAATGCTCCATCTGGACGTAAAGGAATGAAGAGTGGAAACAGCACCACCAATATTGAACACTGCTCCTTGCTGACATGAATAGTCTTCTGTGAGCTTCCTGGTGCGCTCGTGCTACTTGTCAGGAAACAACACAAGAGATCTCCAATTTGCTGAAGTATAAAGATGCTCATGCCCCTTCTTGTTGCTGGAAAACTCAGGGCTTGGTGTAAGCTAAGGCCTAAATCAGTCATTGCAGGCAAAGAAAAACACAAGGTGTAGAGAGCTGAGTATTACAATCACCATTACACTCTTGAGTACTCAACTCTAATTACAAATACAGGAATTCACCTGAATCAGAGACTAGAAAGATAAAAATGGTCACTAAATGTAAACATTTCCCTCTTTCTTGCCTCTTGTCCCACAAAACATCGAATAATCATCTGTGAACACAGATGATTTTAGATCTGCTAGGGCCAAGTTACACTTTTCTGGTTTAGTGGACTCTTCTCTATGTTTTCAGTTTTCCCCACCACCTCTAAATTAGTAATAATTCAAGAAGGTAACAGCTCAGAATTGAAAATTTGAGTCATAGACTATTGTTAAATGAACAGCATTGAGTTAAAATCTAACCAGCACACAGAAAACACCTAACACTGTACAAACTCAAACTCCTCAAATTTAGCCTCTTACTCTTGAAAGATGTTTTTATTTGTACAGCTGTTTTCTTCTCTTGCTGCTGTACACATGAAAAGTCAATGGGATGCTGTTTACTAATAATTTTCAGATATTCCCTGAAACCTCAGAAAAGATTCAAAACTAAAATCTCCAGCTTTGTACCAATATCTCCATTTCAAAGTCTAAATCATCTGCAACACAGTGTGCATGCCAGCTCCCCCTGCACAAAACTACACTGGCTCTTACTCCATTGTGTAAACGGTTGACAATAATTCATGACAGTGGTAAAACTGAAGAGAAACAATATGACTTCCAAATTAGCACCATTTAAAAAAATACTTTGGAACAGAGAAAGCAGAAATGAAGATGTAATTTTTAAAGTAATGTTTATTTTTTTAAAAAGAGGATCCAGTTCTTAATTCAGTTCTTACACTCGTATATCCTCACCCATAAAACTTCTTAAAAGAATTGAGATAATGCTTTTAAAATATAATACATTACTATTACACAATATTATACATTTCATATTAATTAAAGTGTGATATAAATAAGGATGTTCATGTTAGCACGTATATTATTTACATCAGGCTGACATTTAGTTCTGGTATCCCTGTTTAGTGGTGTAGCAGGATGCTGTGCCTGGAATGGGGGAAAACTAACTTGAACAATGGCCTATTTGCAAACCTACAAGTGGTAAATGAAGAAGGGAGCATCATGCTGCTTTTGGTGTTGAATAATGCTGAAACCAGTCTGACTCATCAGTCCCAAAGCTAAACATCCTGATAGTGAGATGAAGGTGTGGTAGATCTGTTCCTGGATAAATGAACAAACAAGTGATACTACTGCAAGTGATACTACTGATAACTTATCCAAAGCTGCTGAACTGACACAGCTGGAGACATCTGACCTGACATCTGGCCATCATCAGTCACTTTACACTATAAAAGCCCAGTCCCAAATTTTAATGCAGGGTCTTCTGACATAAGCCTTCTTGGAGTGTATTATGGAGATTCCTCCCCTGAGTAGGGAACATCCCTCAAGGCTACTCCTCTTACTCCTTGAGGCTGAACTAAAGAGATTTGCCCAAGGTCATTGTTACGGGTGAGTAACATCAATCTACTTAATTGTTTTGCCAGCTTTAATACAATTGCTTCAATACTGCTTCATAGTGCACTATACTGTAAGAGTTGTTACAGTTCCTATACTGTGTAGTAAATAATTCTGTAAATCATTTGTATCTAATCATTATCATAATACATCACATATATATTTATATAAATATATCTGGTTTGCCATCCTTAAATCTGCAGGACAAAGTTGAATAAAGGTTCAATTACACCTGTATAATCCTTTAAACAAAAACTATTGACAAAGTGTGGGGTAAGACTGGATCCTCTCTGAGAAGGAATTTAGAAAGTATGGAGATCCTTTCTGCACCCTGTGACTCAACAGGAGGGCTTCTTTAACAAACTTTGTCCAAAGCTCCCACTCTGCCCACCGGATTTGGTAAACAAGCTCAGTACCCAAATGTTTCATCAGACTCAATGATGGAGGCTGACTGCTCAGCATGTGTAACAACAAAGAAGGTACTTTGATACAGGGTACTGAGTCACAGCTCAATCTTATTTCTGGAGAAATCAATCTTCATAATTTATCTGCCAATTTATTAAGCGTGTATCTATTTGAAGCATCATCCTCCACCACCTAAACTTAAGTAACACCCTTAAATATGCTAAAGCCCATAGCACAGAAATCCCCATTCCACATGGTTTTGAACAGCATTTATCTAAAAGTAAAATAAAAATGTAAAGCTACAACAACAAAACAATCACCCTGGTCAAAACAATGTCACTCCCAACTTTCAGTTAAAAAAAAAAAAAGAATCATGTTGCATTACCACCATACATAACATTATGTATCACCAGAATTAGTAGCACTATTCACACCTACAACCACCTGATAAGCCTTTAATTGTTGCTATTTTTTTTCCTTAGTACACTAAAAATACCATCAGATCTCAAATGGGGCTCTATCCCTTCACATGTCTTTTGCTAACTTCCCATTGCAGCACACTGTAACGAAGGACAAAAAAAGCAGATTCTACACATGCTAGTAATTTCTGTGCCAGCTTCTACTAAGAAATTACTCGTAAACAACAGATCTATCACACTAAGTAAATCATGTCAACATTTGTCTAGGATCCAAACTGTCTCAAGTGTTGAAGTGTTACTTCTCATTATCAGGCATGCAATACTTGCAGGATATGTTTCTGAGCTATTGTTCACACCTACCAAATACCAGATCTTTCATTTGTTAAAATGCCAATGTTTTAAGCAATAGTTTCATTAAAACTTTAAGAAGGATTTTCCCAAGTCTTACACATCAGTTCAGTGTTGCTACAGCAAATTATACATTTATTTTGATATTTTTATCTTTCATAATTTTTGACAAACAAATATCATATGCCGATATGATGGGGAAATTCTTAATGCTACAAGAAATAAGATGGTTTTCTTAAGAAAAAAATTAGATTTTTTTTTTACACAGCTGAAGCATGTATTGTTTGGCTTAGAGCACTTTTAGAGCAGGTCATCAAAGCTACTTTTAGTTTCACATGCTGTATAATTTGGGGCTGACAGGAGATGAATGAAGGCTGCAGTAACACAACACAAGGGTAAAATGGAGAAGATAAAAATAAGAACAGAGCAGGACAGATGCATCAGTATTATCACAGAATAGCAAAAGCACACAACCAAAACCACAGAACTAACAGGTAAGTTAGAAAAGAATGAAAGGCAAGAAACTAAAGATTTACTCCATACTGCTAGAGAACAGCAGCCTGCTTTCAAAAAAGCATCAGAAAATTCAAAGCAAAGCTCCTCTAACAACCCTTCTCTCCAAGTGATCAATTCTCTGAATAGCCCATTAGACTCTGCTCTTTCTCCTCCAATGCAGCCCACAGCTGACAAAATAAATTGGACAGGATTAGGACAGGTGATTTTTCTACTGACTACTCTATCTTCCTACCTTGCAACATAATAAAAACCCACTTTTGTGGGTTTTTTGTTAAATGTCTATCTTTAAATCCAGTAAGAGTGAAACTTCAAGCACTTCAAGGATGACTTCAAACAGTAAGCAATGAGACACCTGTAAAGAAGAAAGCTGAGGCTTATAAAGCTGAATAGGCAGGATGGTGAAGAACAAAAAAAGTTAGGAGAGACACACCATGTTTTGTGAAGTCAGTCTTGGAACTCTTACTGAAAACATCCATGTAAGTAGAAAGTGGGAAAAAGCTCACAGAATGTAAACTGAGTCCTTTACAGAATATATTACATTAACCTGTTACAACTATAATTTTTCTAATATAAAAAATGGAACTGTATCTGTTGAACTAAGACTACCATATAGTAGTATTTGTTTTCCTGCTAACCAGATGAAGTCTGAAGATACCTGTTTTAAAAATCCTTCATAGCTACCCATCAACCCACTTCTGTGCTCATATTGATGCCAGTTGGTTATATGTCCTCAGATAGTTTCAACAGTGCTACTGAGAGGTTTTCCATGATTTATATACATGATATTTTTATATGTGTAACATGACATAATACTATGCTTGTATTAAAACATTTGTGTCCTGGAATGCTTGTGAACCTAAAGGAAGGTAAGAAAGAAAATGCAGTTCATAGTACCCAAAAAGACAAAAATATTTTCAAGAGTATAAACAGTAGTTAAATACTTCATACAGATTTTTTACACCTAAGCTTAATCATTCTTTTGTCACAAAACTTTATTTCAAGTCAGAAGACTCCTGGTATGGAGAAGAAAAATTTCTTTGGAGAATCATTTGCAACTGAGGCTATCTTCTTTCTTCCTTATGTAATACACGGAAGAAGCATGTCTAGATTTTTCTTGAAGTAAGGAAAAGATCATCTCCTTACTAAATCTACTAAATAAACCAGAAAGCAATATTCACAATACTATCCAAGGTAATTTTTAGAGTTCAGAAACACTCAGTTTCACCACTGTGCCAATGAGTACAAGAACTGTAATGAAAATAAAGAGGTAACTTTAAAACCAAGCTTCCATATCACAAGCAGGCATAATGCACATGCCCACGATAGAGAGGAACTTCTTATGCCTCTTTCAAGTATTTTTTGTCATTCTCTATTTTCTAAGTAAATTGTACATTCATCAGTAGCATCTGACATTTTCCCCTGAAATCCCAGTTTAAAAAACAATGATCACATTTCTGTCCCCCTCAAAACAAACCTTCCTATTCCTGAAACAGGGGAGAGGGAGGGAGAAATGAGCATGCTTATCTCCGTATTCACTTGTCAACCAGCCAGTTCCTAGCCTCCATGATAAGAGGTATTTTCCTCTTAACCTCTTTTAGGGATATATTCTCTTTGCCTTCTTCAAGGGAAGGTGAGACTTCGCAGAGACTTAACTGATTCACAACCAAGCTAAGGGAAGCTGACACTGTTTCCACCAGCACCACATTGAGCACTAGCAGGAGGTATAAAGGAACTCTCCCACCCCAGGCAAACAAATAGCTCCTTCTAACAGCTCCTTCTCTCAAAAGAAATGGTTTACAGAAGAACCATCCTACTGCCATAAACAGATCTTAATTTGACCAAATAAGGTTTTGCTCAAGGAGCAAAAAATACAAGAAATTTTAAATTAAGAATAAAGCTTTTTGTAGTACTTATTCTAACCCATGCAGTTAATGAGCTTTAATTCATGTAATGCAACTTGGTTTTTAAACAAGTTTTACATAGTACGACTACATGGGTGTCCTACTCAGAGCAGGATCCACAACACTATTAGTACAAGAACAGGTAAAGAAATGGATAACCCTTCCCATTCACTTGATTTCTAGTATTATACATAATTATTTTAATAAACCTAATCTTTTGTGAGGTATGGAAAAGGGAAATAAATAAAAACATTTAGAGAAAAGGAAGAGGAATCTTCCTGCTCTTTACAAGCATCATTTTATTTCCTGTCATAAATATTATGATCTCCCCACAGTTCAGTAAGCCACAGAAGACAACTCAAAATCACTAGGAAGGGAAATGAACAGAACCTCAATTCCTCCCATTTCCCAGTACCAAAAGTAAGGATGCTGCTGACAGCACAGCCTGCACACTGTTTGGCTCCCTGAAAGCTGACCCACTCTTCCCACTGTTTCAGCAGCTATTAATGCAAGTCACAGCAAGTGACAACCTCCCATGAAATGAGTTTTTTTGTTGTCTTCTGGTTGTTTTTTTTTTCCTCCTGTCTGTACATATGCTCCCATATCATGCATATCATGTTTCCACCTTTAATGCAGAATAAAGAAGGGGAACCACAGAGTAAAAAACAGAAAATATGATATGATTGCCATGAGATATGCCACATTTTAGCACTGGGATTTTCAGTCTCAAATCTTAATTTAAGAAAAGCTGTCATGTACTAGAAGCCAGTAGTTGGGTGTGAGACATAAACAGGCAGCAGTTTTCACATTGCTTTGTGCTCTCCCACCTTCTCATGGTACATCTAGCACTACTAGATCCCTTTAATCAGGAACTAGATTTTCTTCAATGATCTAAACTGCACATAAAAATTACTGTATGGCATATGCACTGGAAGGCGAATTCTTACAGCGGATACTACAGGATGTAGACCTGTAACATTGCTGACCTACCAAAATTTAAAATTTTAACAGAGAAGGTAACATCTGGACAGCAGAACCTTTGTTCTCAGGAGAGTGCAGCTCTATATAAGTATCTGTTTTTAGGGTACCCACTGTCAAGAGAACTGCCTTAATCACAAATCAGGAAAGCATCTAGCAGAACAGTGAGCTTGCAGTCAACAATTATTTCATATGGGACTATAAATCAATAAATAGTTCTTGAAGGTACCAAGACCAGATACTCACTTTCATTAGACAGGCAGTACTAAAGTGGATTATTTTCATTGAAGGATTTTAACCTTGAGAGTCACAATAGAAAGGCACTTCAAGTATAATATACCACAGTGCTTAACATCATGTAATGAAACTGTGCAAAGCATTCAGTGACCTTGAGATGAGTATATGAGAATACAGTATTAACTACATGGAGAGTGAACTTTTGGATACTCTGGATATTCTGGAAAAACAACATTTTAGTCCCTTTTATCAGATTTCTTTACAGTAGTCTGAAACTGACTTGAGAGGCTGGTGTAAATGACAACTACCCTGTCCTGCTCTTCAGCTCTGCTCTGGGTCTGGAAAGCACTACCAGTTCATTTTTGCTTAGACTCTGATGAAGAACAATCCACAGATAGATTTAGTATGTAACAAAATCTCCCACATCTTCTGTATGTGTCACCTAGGAAAACTTTCCTTCAAGGAATGAATCTGAACCATGCTTTTAATTTTCTCTTCCTACAGAGACCACAGGCTTACAGGGAAAGGCTGTGAAAGTTGGGGTTGTTCAGAAGAGAAGGATCCAGCAAGACTTTAGACTAGCCTTTCAGGAAGAGGAGTTTGTAATAAAGATGGGGACAAACTTTTTAGTGTTGCCTTTCCCTGGGCTTAGAATTAAAAGCCAAACACGGTTAGAGGGGAAAAAAGGGTTTTACCTCTGTATTTATTCAAGGATCCTTTGGTGCACCACATCCAGGTAGAAAGCACCCCCGAATGCACACCCGAAAGTGCCCACCAGGATGCCCACCCCAGGAATGCACCAGGGTGCACCAGTAGCATCTGANTTGGCTTAACAGAACTTTGGGTCTAAGCTCGTTATCAGACTTAGGGAATTACAAGTATGTGGGCTAAAGGCACTAAGGATACATGCAAAGCTGTATGAAAGGGTATATGAAAAAGTAAAAAATCATCATGGCATCATCAGTAGGGCCTGTAATGACAGGAAAAGGGGCAATGTTTTAAACGAAAAGAGGGTAGAGCCAAACTAGATATAAGGAATAGATTTTTTACAATGAGGATGGTGAAATGCTGAAACAGGTTTTCCAGAGATGCAGTAGATGCCCCATCTCTGGAAACATTCAAGGCCAGGTTAGATGGGGATCTGAGAGATGTGGTCTAGTTGAACATGTCCCTCCTCATGGCAAGGAGTTTGACTAGGTGGCCTTTAGAGGTCCCTTCTTCTGATTCTATGACCCCACCAAGACTTCCTAGCTCAACATTTTCTCTTAAACATTCTGTCCATCTGTTGCTAACATGCATGTTAACCAATAATACAGACAGCTTAAAAATTGAACTATGTTATTCAGGGCACAGAGGGGATGGGATAAGAAATAAACACAAAGCTCTGAAATACTGTACAACACTTATTGTTACTCTACATATAAGTGCTGATCTTCATATGAACAATTTTTTTTCTATTCCATCTTACTCAGGAATCTCAGGCTTCCAAAAAACTTGTACTCAAAAGCTCAAACGGAATATATAAAGTTTTAATATTTTCAGACAAAAACCCTAGAAGAAAATATTAAAACTAACTCTCTCAGTGAAGACATGAAATCTGATTAAGACGCCTGTCATTTGAGTACAGGATGAATGCAGCATCTAAGTTACCTCCCCTTTTAAGCAGTATAATTCAGGGTAAGGATGTATATATGCCAGCTGATACCACAGAGTAAGAGGTGCCCCATAAATCATAAAATAGTTACTATTTCTGTACCACTCTAAAGATATCCAGGCTTCCAAACTTATTTTTTAAGGCTCAGGCACTTATACAAACCTCCTGCTAAATTATTAAGCTCCATAGAAGTCAATGCACAGGCATACAATTATTCATTACCTTTATCCATTGTCTTCCTTTAAATTAATAAAATAATGACACAAGACCCAAGACAAACAAGCTTCCCACTAGTTTATTAAAAAACCAAACAAACTTACACATCTGTTCCACTGCAGGCAGGCGGCTTCATTTGAGGTTAAATACTTGCTACTCAAACTTAATGAGATGATTGTATCTAAGGAAAAGAAGAAAGTAATTACTTTTAATATTTTTTTAAACACATTAACTGTCACAGTGGCAACTCAAGAGATGTTTCAAATTTCTCTTTAGGTGACAGCTCCAGGAGTTGCACTTACATGAGTAACTCTCACCCTTTTTCAAATCTCCAGCCCTCACAATTATCAAGAAAAATCAGACATTTTCACTTCTAGAGCTCCAAATAAAAATAAAAATAATAATAAAAAACCAGTATATGCCCCTCAGATGACTGCTAAAATAAAATTTAAAAGTCAGATTTTTGTACTTATTTTAGCACTGCTCCATTTTTTTATGCTTATGCTGAATGAAACAGAGTCTACATTACATGCAAGATTTGAAAGGAGGTTGCTGACACTTCTCCACGTACTACAGGATTCACCTTGTTAAACCTTCTCTTCATAAGCTAAACATATTGCTTACACACTGCACCAACCACGTGTATTAATCAACATGTAATAGCATAGGATCAACACAAGATTATCATTCCCCATGTATGAGAAAGGAGCGATTGCAAGTGGAGCATATTAGATCGCATATTTAGACTTAGCAACAAAACAGACCAAAACAATCTATTGCAGGACACATTTTTTGAGTTTTGCAACTTCAGTCCCACTGACCATTATACAGACATGAGTGCCATTGTGCAGAGGCCCTAGCTGTTACAGTGTCCCAGCACACTGAAAAAACCCCAACCCAACAAACCAAGGAAACAGTTTGCCACCTTAGAAAATCCATAATCTACAAAGCATTCTCTCTTATATTACAGTGATTACTCTTCTTAATCAGACTGAGATGTTTAACTACATATATATATATATATATATAGCCACACCTAAGTTTTTTTTCTGTAGGAAGGAGATCACCTCTTAGACGGCAGACAGTTCTGATGACTGGCTTAGTGTGCATTATGAAATGAACAGTATATCACTTCTCTTACTAACATTTTTTACTTAAAAACATTCCTATAGTGCCTCCTAAGCAACTGAAACACTTCCAGAGCTGTGCTGCTGGTTAATCTGACTGTTGAGATACTTTACCTATCCCTATTACAGCAACATTTAAATAATGTATGCAGAGAGGAAGGTGTCAGCCAAGGAGACACAGACCCACCCGACACAGGGTGCTCAGTGGAGCAGTTAGGGAACTCTCCTCAGATGTGGATTAAGCTCCTCAGGCAAAGCAGGGAAGTGAACCTGGCTCTCCCACATTCCTTGCAAGTGCCAGAGCCATCAGACTACAGGCAAGATAAAATACAAATATGCATCTTTACACTCCCTCGTGTCTTCAAAAAACAACACCAGAACCCCTCAACCTTTCCATTTCCATTTCCCCCCCTCTCTGATTAGTTAAAGATGACTATAGTTTCAAGCCAGGCCAAACATTTTGTCCAATTCAAATTAATGTTTGGGTTTTCTTGATTGTTTATTTTTGTGAGAAGAATAACAAAGAAAAAGTAATTTTAGCTGGATCGCAGATTATTTTCTTTAGAGGTAGACACTGACTCAGAAAATAGCATACAGAATTACAGCAACAGGTAAGTAGCATAATTTTTGAAAAGCCACTTAACTTATTTGGGGTAAAATAGGCACAAATTCTTTGATCATTGTCACACGAGAGAAATATATTATTAAATATCTTTTCCCGTATATTTTGCAAATAATTGGAAAAAAATATTGCTAAAATGTTCAGCTGTTAAAAAAAGCCTATTTTCAGCCATGATTTTCAAGCTAAAGCATACTAAAATCCAGAACTGGCTTTTATATTAAATATACAGAAAATCTGAACAGTCACTGCAAAAATTACTCTAATATATCACAGGAAAAATATATCTGTATGACACTAGTGAATGCAAACTAGAAGACATGACATAAAAAAAAAATCCAACAACATTTCACACAGCTGTAACAACAAACTAGTAACCTCCTAAACCTTCAGAGACAGATCGTCCAACCCTACGTGTCCTTAAACAACGAAGGAGGAAGGGAAAGAGGTGAGAGATGGGAAGGACGCAACTGCACAGTAATTGCTAAAGAGAGCACACAGGTTGCGAGTTTACATAAAGATTACAGTAATATAATAGTATTTCTTATGTCAACATCCACTGAAAGCAGTCAGACTATAGAAAAGACTCATACCTCAATTTCCAATATGTTGTCCGATATATTAAAAAAAATCACTATTTATTCTGAATCATCACACTTGAATGAAAATAAAGGCCTTAAAAATCAAGCTATTTCCCTGTTGTTGCTTTAACAGTCCATCATACTGAGTTCTATCTCATCACCAGAAAACTCCAAAACCAAACCACAACCCAAAACCTAAACCAATACTACAATGGTTAAACTATGTATCACACTAATTTAGGACAGAAGTTCCTTTGCTTCAGGAAAAAAAAAAAAAAAAGGCACAAAAAATGACAATAAAAGCTTTAGTTTTTCTTACTTCTTGACCTGAGAGCTTTAAACTCTAGATTTCACTTGAAAGCTACCGTTAGGCCACATAAACTATTCAATGTTTTCACTAATTGGCTGAAATCAAACAATTCATAGTTGTAAACTGAACACTGAGGATGCCAGTAACAAATACAAGATAAATAGCCAAAGATGTGCAGAAAACAAGGCACATCTGCCGTATAAGAACACTTTCTTTGTGAAGTCTGTTTTGAAAGTATACACTACAACAGGTAACGTTATGTAAATTACATTAATTTATGTTGATACTATTAAAATACATAGATCATCCCTACTTCAGGAAAAAATGTCAGTCATGATGAATTAAACACTCTGCTCTCTATGGTGCAAAATTCCCCACTAAACTATCTATAATATTCTTTTCTATGTAACACTAAGCCAATATACATGTATCATCATGCTATTTGCAAATGGCTGGTTATTTTAACTGTTCATTACAGTGGCAACCCCATAGCAAAACCTGCTCACTTTGAAGATGAAACTCCTAAAAATTAAAAGCAAGCTGCAAAAAACAGGATTAACAAAACCCTCTGTATATATAATTCACTGTGAATGGCAGCAAAATGCAGCAAGCTGTTGGAAAATACAACATGTACATTCTTTAACTCAAACTTTCGCAGAGGAAAAAAAAATCTCTCAGAAGTTAATGTATTTAGGATTCTAAAAACTTGAAGAGAAAAAATTCCAAGAAAAAAGGGAGAAGAAAACAGAAAGACCCAGCAGGCTCAAAGGCCACATCCTTCTGTAATACCTAGTTTTTAAAAGTATTTGGTAGGATACTCTACTTTAGTGGACAGACAATTTTAAATAAATGTGTAAAATTCTGTAGACCTCCTGTATTTTCCAAGACCCTGTTCTAAGTTTCAGTGATGTGTTACGTTCTATTGAAGAAGACCCCCTCTGCACTAAGCACCTGTGACACTGGCTGTTCTGCAAACACAATTCTTGCTCTGGACATTTAACGTCTTGGTTTAAAACAAGCCATAGTAGGTGGAAACACCAGAGAGAGAGGCTGCAGGAGACAAGGTAACAGAAAGATAGCAAACATTACTCTAAGCTCATCACCTGTCTAGCCTTCCGCTGTTCTATACTTAGCCTCTCACATTATCAATGAGGATGCTGTACCTGTCACAATTTTGCCTTTATATAGATGTCATGAATGAGTGGTTTGGCCACTTAAAGAAACTGTCAAAGGTACTGGCAAAAGCAAGGTTTAATACGGATATGTGAAAATGCAACTTTACAGAGTTCAATGGTGAGGTTCACTCTACTGCTTACTACGCATACTAAAGCATAAAAAAGGAAGATCAAATAAGAAGCAGTTTGGAATAATTTACACAAAAGCTGTGAAAGCAAAAGCAATAAGACTGCAAAGGATACGGGTGGAAAGATAAGGGTGTAGAAGGGTTTAGCAGCACTTAATACTTCAGTACTTCAACATTTACAAAGTGATCTGATAGTTTTCACAGCAATTTTAACAATTACTTAACTATGGATTCAAAATGGTAACATTTGTACCACAATCAATTCACATATACACAGGCAAAATGATGTGTACACCTATTTCTATGTGTGTAAAGGTATCTATGAAAAGTTCCCCTAGAATTCACTAAAATATGTCAAATCCCTTTGCATTTCCCAATAGCAATGGTTGCACCTTGAGGAACATAGAGATGGAGGGTGAGGGGCTGACAGTCCTTGAGTACCACAAACTTGAGGGTTTGCGAGCTCTGGGAGGTGCCGGCACAGCCTGCTGCAGTCCAGGCAAGCTCAAACAGCCTCACTTAGGACTGCTGTTTATAGGATCAGAAGATGATTGACTTTGATCATCAGTAACCTTCCTTCCTGACCGTAAAGCAAGTCAGGAAGCTTTTTTCCCCAAAGTGCAGTAACAATGGTACCGTTCCACTTGGGCTACATCCAGGTAAATGGTTTACGAAGGCTACAAGAGGTAATTGCTTATCCTTTGCTTCCCACCTTCACCACACCAGAGCTCCTGGTATGATCAGGAACTGCCTCACAGCCCAGCTGGTACAGTCAAGGGACGCTTCACCACTCAGCTGGTTTGGTCAAGGCTTACCAGGAGCTTCCAAGAAGGCAGAGCAGTCACAAGGATGGGGGGGTGTTACACCACCAGAAGTAAAAGAGTTATTGTTACGCAACAGTAGGAATGTTTAGAAAACTTTTCTCAGAGATGCTTAGCTTAGGTATTTCATTTTACTTATCCTCAATCAATTCTTACATTTGAATTCTTACATTCTTACTTATCCTTACAATTCCTACTCCTATGGAATAAATTCCTCAACATCTGTTACAGCTGCAAGGTACTAGCAACATCAAGTACCAAAGTAGACACACATACATCTATACAAAAACTGTCAGCATCTTGCCTATTGGTCTTATATCTAGTGGACAGCACTCAAGTTTCTAATAGTCCACAAAAGAATTTATGTTGTTTTTAACAGAATTCTTTCCTCTACAAAACCAGTCTCCATAGTGAATAATAACTAGAATGCCCCTGCCCAGTATTTGCACAAACACAGGCTTCCTAGTAGCAGCACAGTATCTTGAGAATAGTTGATAAAGTCTTCCAGACTTCACTCCCCCCACTACGTACTCCATGAATGTCCTCCCAAGGGTGCTCGTCTGCTCTTGAAGTGAAACACTGCATTACTCAAGATAACCTTTAGAAGAAAAGTGCTGTGCTCATGCTCTTGAAAAGCAAAACAGATACACATGTATAGTGGGCCACAAAGTCAGCAACACATAAGGAAGTCTGGAAAAGTACATTCATGTTATGGGGGCTTGAAAAGCTTTCTCTGCTTAGTATTATAGGTGTAGCATGACAGCTTATGCTAAATTATTGAAATTTCTCAAAGGAACCCCCCAGAAACAAGACAGGACTGCTAACACATAAGAACTAGGGAGAAAGGTCTCTACACTGCAAAGCCCAACCCTACTAAACTTAGCAATGATAAATAGAATCACCATTAATGCAAAAGATTATTATATAATGCAAAAGATATTGTACTTTCAGTACAATAATAAATGTTTTTACACTTTTAGTAAGCTGTATATGTAGCAGACAACTTCAAGTGTATTGGACACTGAGAAATCCAATAAGCGTTCTAACACAACCACTCTAACATCAGTAGCTGCCTCAGTGTAGACCTAGAAGCTACAGAAGACATTTTTAAGCAAAATTACCACGCCCCAAGTAGAAAACGAGAGCAGCACTACGTGAAAGCTAAATCCTGCACTTTTCCGAGACACCATTCTTGAGCGACTCTGCCCAGCAGGGATGGCTGAAACTTCATCGCAAACAAGCATAGACGCGGTGCTTACGCCGTGGCCGAAAGCCGCTGGCGGGCGCCTGCCCACCTCGTGTCCTGTTTCTCGGGGGGAAACGCTTTTTAGGATTTCCCGGGCTTTCCAGTCCCGGTACCCGACTCGGGAGCCTGTACCCGAGGCGGTCCCCGGTCCGCACCCTGAAGAAGGTGGCGGGCTCTCCGCCCCGGGGCTGCCTGGGCCATCTTGGGTCGGGATGGCAGCGGCCACATGGTCACCGCTCTCTCCGCGGGCCCGGCCCCTGCGGCCCCGCCAGGTGGGCGCGGGCGCTCAGCCCCGGCGGGTCCCGTCGGCCCGGCCCGGCCCGCGCCGCGCACAATGCCGGGGGGTTTCGAGGCGCGCCCAGCGCCGCGGAGGACACCC
>VXAZ01007505.1:1484930-1495560 GCA_013399875.1 Gymnorhina tibicen
AGAGCGGCGGGCTGGGGTCGGGGCGGTTCCTGCTGTGCTTCAGGCCTGGGGGGACCGCCGGGGCCTCTGCCTGGCCGGCTGCGCATTCCCCGGGAGGCCGCGGGCGGGCGCCTCGCATTCCTCATGGGCCGGCCGCGGAGAGGCCTTCTTGGGCATCGCTCCGCTGGAGCGGGCACGGACACGCTGTTCCGAGTTCAGCCCTCGCCTTGTCAGGAATTTAACCTCCACTGTTCGTATCCGCGGTTAAAGAAAGCCACCTTGATGTGTACTCGTGGTCTAACGCAAAGCGGGTTTGGTTCTGGGCGCTGTTTTAATATACTCAGTCTGCCTCGGGAGGAGCCCTTGGCCTGGCGTTTGAGTCTCACCTGAGCAGCCATCCCAGGGAAGGATGTTCAGGGCTGAAGGGAATGCACTGCGCTGGTTCAGGGAAACAGTGGCCAGTGATACGTTTAAGGTCTTGTTCTGGATAAAGCTCTAGTTCCGGTGTTCGGCTGTAGGTTGGTGATTGTCTTCTCCGATTGAGAAACATTAGTTAAGGTTATCAATGGGCCGAGTGATCCAGGCTTTTCATGGGGGGGTGAGGATGAAGAAGGGTGGTTTGTTGGGGCCTTTTGATGTATGTAATTTCTGCGGAGAGCTGAGTGAGATATGATCTGGTGTGATTGCGACATTTGTTGTCAAATTCCCAGTGGCAGTCATAGATTTCACCTTCGTTGCCTTAAGTGTTGCTAGTCATAACTCGCTGCTTACCTTTGGGAGTGAAAAGAGGAGAAAAACATTAAGAGTACTGTAAACAGTACTGGTTTTGAAACAATGTTAAATTTTAGATTAAGACACTGTTTAGAGAGACTGCTTAAGCAAGGCCTTGTTTTTTGATCTGAGTTATTTTCTTCAGTTAATTTTCCTTTTTTTTTTTCTTTTTAATTTGAACAGATCTAGTAAAGAATGTTTTGGTTGGCTCTATGGCAGTATATGAAGAAATCAGTTGATAGCTTTTTGATTTGAAATAGTGGAGCTCTTCAGCATTCTTCCATAATAGTTGTATGTTTGTACTTAAGTACTAGTGTGATTTTCTAAATGGATTCTGCCCGTCAACATACAGTAAATGATCTGTTATGGTTAATACTTCCTTTGGAAAGCTTATGTTAAGTTGGGATTTTTTTATTCATACACTACTCAAAGTCCCAGCAAAATAGTTGTTACACTGTGCACAGGCAGTCCTTTGTTCTTTATTACTTCTTAATTTAAAGTTTCTTTTTATTGATAGACTTCAACTGTATCAGTGTGTGTGTATATATGAATATACAGACAATATTATATATATAAATAGTATATATATATCAGTTACTGTAGGGGATTGAGGCCAAGCAACTGAAGCCAAAGTGATTTGAGGTGAAATTACTTGGAGTTGCTCTGTTTCTACTGTTACAAAGTGCAGTTATATGAATAGAATTCCTTAAAAATGAAGTTTGATCTTGGCTAGATATACCAACTAGACATAGTAATAGAGGTGTGAGAGCTTAGTTAAGAAGTCTCTATCACCAGTCTCTTGACAGGAAATTATGGTCGTGATGATAACAACTGTTATTATTAGTAGTATTGAAATATGTCATCTCATAAACCGTCTTTTAGAGAACTATAAAATTGCAACAGTTGGAATGACATAGTTATGCTTATCACAATATGGAAACATTAAATATTAGAGTATGTGGCTTTGTTAACTGCCTTTTTTTAGCAGCTGTGATTTTGGAGAGTTTCACAATTCATAGTTGAAAATTTTACAGTTAATTAAACAAGACTGGAAATTAATTTTGCACTTTAGCACTACATGTTGCTCTTTCTATAATCACCTCTCTGACCTCTTCATTTTTTTGTACATCCTATTCTGAAAATTTCCTTAAGGGTTAGGGAAGTTGAGGTTAATGGAAGTTAATTATTTCTTTAAAGTATCTTTTAGGTGGCTTAAGAACCAAACAGTGATTCTATATATAATCTACACGTGTATATCACAGATTGAGTGAAATAGCTGGAATTTCTCTGTTCTTTTTGTTTTACAAAAATACACCAGAAACTCAAGAAATTAGGTCTTAAAAATCTGAACAAAGCTGGATCCAGAAAGTTTTCTCACAAACAACCAAGTAATGTGATGAATAAAACAAAGAGATGGTGCTGTGGTGACAGGCAAAAGAAAGAGTAACTGCAATTCCTAGAGAAGGCTCCAGACTGCCAGCTTGTGGTGGATGTAGCGGCACTGGTGCTGTGATAGTCTATAAAGATACAGATTTTCCATAAAGGTTGCAGTCTTAAGTGTAAATATCTGAAAGAACATAGTCATTTAGGAAGACAGATAGTTAGGAAAATCTGCAAGGTGTCCTGACAGGAAGAACCCAGAACTTCTATTATTTAACTTCAGAAGGGTATTTTTTTCCTTTGATTTTTTTTTTCCCCCTCCATTTATGCATTTAGAACCTTGTTATCTGTTTCAGATATTGTGAATAAACATCTTTATTTGCATAGTTAACTGAACCTGGCATGAATTAAAAGTGATATGATATTAAATAAATATAAAAAGTAATTTCTCACTCCAGTCCCTGGAGCAAACTGCAAGTATCTGGCTCCCTATTGTTTTGCAGAATAGTGGAAAGCTAGGAGACCATGCTCCCAAATAAATCGTTCGGGTTCTCTGGAAAATAAGTATTACAGGTCCGGAGAAGAAGGAAACATCACTGATGTAGCTGTAAATAACCAGCTCTCTGTCATTCTCAGTACTGGGATGCATCTTGAACTTGGAAGGCTCTCAGGGAGGCTATAGCAAGAGCCTAAGACCAGTTGGAAACTAAATTAAATTCTTACATCCTATCTTATTGTGACAGAACTTAAAATATGCCTTAAATACACCTATTTCAATACTGTGTTATTAGCCAAATGTGGATGTTTAGTGCTGCAGACAGAGTTTTGTGTTTTGTGGTCCCAGGGTCTCTGCAGTCACTGGGCTGTTCATCTTAATCTAGTTTTATTGTTTCCTTCCTTCCAATTTTTTTCTTGGTAGTAAACACAATGTTGATACTGCAGTGATAATTGATGGAGTTCTGTCTTTCTGCATTTGTATACATTTGGAAACACTAAGTGTTGATAATAAGTGTATACTGAGTAGTTGTTGCCGAGCTGATCGCCTGGCTGCCCTTTCGCCAGACGCCGGCTCCTGAGAGCCCGGCCCGGTGCGGCTGCAGGGCTAGGGGGTGGCTGTCTCACCGCGAGACGGAGCGGCTCCAGGAGAGAGACAGCCAAGGCGCTGGAATAACGGCGACGAGAGGCAAAGGGTTCAGGAGGGGGGGTCTCCCTGTAGTCCTCTTTTATTGAAGGGAACGAGGGTCCGGCGGGGAGGACTCCTCAAGGGAAATACCCGAGGATCTGGGGCTGCACCTGGGAGTTGAGGGGAGGCAGAAGGGGAGGGGTCCGGGGTCCGTGACCAGTGGGGGAACAGGGAAGGGATAACAGGCATGCTGAGGGTCCGATTAAAACGTGCAAGGGGAGGGTACAAAGAACTGTAACCAATACTACATCGAACTGAGGAGAAAATTCTGGAGAAGTAGGTGGGTGTCTAAGCCACTGTCTCGCCCGTGGGGCTGTCCTCTGGGGTGGTGCTTCCCGCCTCCGAGGCAGCGTCCCCTTGATGGACAGCCGCAGTTACTGGGGCTGAACCCACCACACCTCCCCCGTTTTCATTAACTAAAGATGAGACGCGTTTAAAAAGAATTCTTTTAAAAACAAAAAAGGCAAGGACAACACATAATAAAATCAAAAAGTAGTAACCATTTTGATGCCATTACTTTGTTTTAGCAAAATTGAGTAGTTAATATTTATCTACAAGCCTGCCCTGATAAGCTTATTTTCACTCACTTTGGCTTCACCTCTAGTAACTTCTGCATCAGTGATGCATTTTCCCTATGAAGTCATGAAGACTAAAACTACATCAAGGCATAACAGTTCTTAAATAAAGCACAAAGAATTGCGGATTTTTGTATGCACTGAGGTAATAAATTTAATAAAATTATGTCCTTTCCTCCTTGTATAGACTCCAGCCTCTTCTAGGAACCTATCTCAGCAAAGTCAACTTAATGATTAAAACCTTAAAATGGAGGTCAGAAGTACTAAATTTGGATGTCCAATTTAGTATCTATCACAAGGGTATGATTTCTAAGAATGTGTAACATAGGAGAGTATTTATATATTTAGCATGCATGCCCGTTTGTTTCAGTGGGCACTTGGCTCTGCTCATGAGATCCAAGGTGTCAAGGTGGGTGCTCAGGAAATAAGGAATGAGCAATCACACAGTAGTTATAAGCAAGCATTCACTGCCCAAACCATGGTGTCCTTGTGCATTTATATTAATTACCTCATTTTTTACAAAAACAACTGTTTAATCTGTATCATCCTCACTCTATAGCACATCAGAGGTGTATGTCACTGATTTTTGACTTGGAGTTGAGCATATAATAGCATGTTGACAAGATTTACTCATACTTACCCTTTATGTGGAGTGAGCATGGTGCTAGAGTATGTCTTTCAGGAGTGCTCAGTTTGAAGTGCCTATTCTAGCATTTTTATTGGGCCTGTGTAGATTTTGTCTGCATTATGAAACCATCAGTATCAGAACTGATTTATATATACATGAGTTTGGAAACTCTTTATTAGCCAGCATCAGGCCCTGGCAGAGGCAGTAGCAGCAAGTCTGGAACAAACAAAGTTGTGTAGGGCTCATTACTACTTGTTAAATGATACACGAGTTGCATTTCTCTGAACAGAGGAAGCTACAGGCCATGTTGGTTGCTCTTGGTGGTTCAGGTCTTTTTATGGATGTCATGTGTTGAGTCTTCTGACTTATTTTTCATTTTATTTTTCCTTCCCAGATTTTGATGTCGCCTTCTTGTAGTCCTTCCCCATGTAAACGAGGAGGCAAGGTTTTAACTCTGAATGAGCCCATCTGTTTTTGGGTTTCTTCTGTGACAAATGACTAGGGATTCTTAACAGTCAAGCTTCCTCCATTGCAAACTGTCTTAATCATCTGCAAACCAGGTTTGTCCTCTAGAATGAATGAGGAAGAGATAGTAAAGTAATTAAGACTGGATTTGGGTCTCATTGCTAATTGAATTTTAACCTAATTTTACTAAGGCTGAAGTATTAGCTCATTGTAAACATTGTAGATTGTTTCTTAGAGATACATGTTTGTGAGTGACCTAACTAGGAAAAGAACTTCCCTCAGAGCTTATACCTCATCCCATATTACATTTGCAAGTTTTTATACTGACACCAGAGGAAGTGAGAATAGGGAAGTCACTCTAAGGGTTTCAATAAATAAAATAAACTTTATGTATTAGTAAACTTTATTAAGGCAGTGAGCAACTTGTCTTTGCTTGGATGAATGCTGTATAGTGAATCCTTTCCAGTGCAGAGGAAAGGATCAGGAAGTAGAAAGGGAGAAGGTAGCAATGTATTTGCATTAATATTGTTTACATGGGTTATGCTATCTTAAGAAGTTACTTCATTATCACAAAATCAGGTATCTTCTGAAATCTGAACCTGATCAGGAGAACAACCACAGAAATTAGAAGTAAAAGAAATTGTATTTCTCAAAAATCATTGTGTATCAGATATAGGTATGGAGCACACTTTGTTTTCCCTTTGCTGTGGCTGCATTTGACAAAACTGTTCAGTTCAAATAGGTCCTTTTTTGGCATTAACTTTTTATAAATTCTGTCTTATATCTGCTACTGAGGTTTCCTCAGTTTATCTTGCAAAAAAAGAGGTCAAGATCCAATGTAGATTGTTTAGCCACGCTGTTATGTAATTCTTTCATGTGCAAGTATGATATTTTTAGAACTTTTTGCATAGCAATTACTGTTTTGTTTTTTGATTCCTACCCATTACCACTGACGTTCTGTCTTTGCCCGTAACTTGGCTCAGTTAGTTATGCTGTGTGAATTGACAGACACTCCAATTCTAAACATGCAGCTGCTTTTGTAAGCTAAACTAATGATGGCTAATGACTGGGGATGCTGAAGGGATACTTCCAAATCCTGGATTTACTTCACTGCTGCTCTCTTGTCCTGGTAATCATTTTCATCTGATCATGCAGGGAGACACTCCTGGGAGCTAAATGGAAAATTGGTGACTAGTTTATGAAGGGTTTGTTCTGATGGCAGTTTGTTCTGTGGCAGGAATAGCTTCCCACAAAGACTTTTGCAGGGGGAGTTACTATGCAGAACATAATAAAGGTGCCAAACTGTAAACACTAGGAATTGAATAATTAATGCCGAAGAGACAATGACAGAAGAGAAGGGGACTATTATTCTCTTGATTATGGCTCTGTCTACTCTCTTGGAAACAGCAATATCATTATACATAAGAGTGCCAATAACTCTGTTCCAAGGGTTTGTTCTTGATAAAATAGTCTCTAAAATAGTAGATGGTAGTTTTGCTGTTTGGCAGACCTACAGGTCAGTACACAGGCAAGCTTTATGCTTCTGCTGCAGCATGTTGTAATTTGGGTGTGGTTTTTTGTTTTGTATTATTTAGGCATAGTTTACATATGTTTTCATGTATATCCTAATCAGGAAGTTTGGTTTTGCATCTTTGCAGTGTCCAGAGGACTGAGCTCAATCCTCACCGTCCACCATGCAACAGTTATGAGCACATATTGTAGAGTGTGTCTTAAAACTGAAAAATCCTAAAGGTGCATAATGTTAAAGGATTCAAGATAGTGGATAAGTAAAGCAGGCAATAGGTTTCCCTGTCAGTTGTGTATCTCAGCAAAGTGCTTGGTGTGTCTCTCTGTCAGCAAGTGATGGGATACATACCTCTTCTTGCAGTAGGTGACCCCAAGCAGTAGTTCCAACAAATGCTTAAATGGAAATGGGGTAAGGGCCTTTGCATAGCAGCTTTACTACTTGAAGATCACGCTGTCAGATGATCTTCAAGCTTATCTATAGATAACATTCCATAAGACTGCTTAGCAGATGCAGCTCATAGAGGTATTTCTTAGCAAGCACACTGATTAAGCGTGAATTCTGCTGGAGCTCTGATGATAAAAGGTTTTATCAATACCATAAAAGGCACTGACACAGCTCCCAGTCTGTTTTAAAACTTGTGTTTTGGTGAAGACTGTTTGTTTGGATTGACATGAATTGAAGGGTCAGACTAAAGGGTCTTACCAATTTTATAAACAGAGAACCACTTTGGCTGTGAGAATGACAAGGGTGGTACATGCAAGAAGTAAGAGTTGCTGAGGCTGTAAGAAACAAAAAATCTTTGATTCCGTAGCAGTTGGTGAACATTATGAGCACCAGTATTATTTCATTTTTACTCACCCTTTTGTTGTAATACAGCAAAAACTTCCAGATCAGAGGAGTGAGAAGGAAAATCCAGACAATTCATCCTAACTAGAGAAAAAGGAATATATTCAGTAAACATGTAGGAGTAAAATGGACCAACACTTCTCTTACATATTTGAAGCCAAAAATCTGATCCTCATTCTGGAATGGTCATCGAGGACTTTGCAGCATATATCCCACTCAGTCTAGTATGACATATCAGTCTTTCTGACAAGGTATCAATGTTGACTAGGAGATGGATCAGTGATACATGTTTTTGTCTCTACAATAATTTGCAAAGATCACCCAGAAGATGTGAAGTGATCCTGCACCACCCCGCAGACTGAAAATAAACAGCTGAAATTTTGTCAGCATATTGCTGTAATATGTCTGTTGATAAGGTTACAGCATCTTTTCCACAGTGAATGCTGTTTTGGCTTCTGTGAAGTTTGGGAACAACCTTTCTCTTGTGAACTTGCAAAGTCATGCCCATGAATATTCTACCAGTGCCACATACCATGATTGATGAAGTAAGTGAGATCTAAGAGCATTCCCATGTAGGATGAGAGGACCATGGTAATGTATCTCATTACAGATATGAGTGTGAAGGTGTAAATGGTATAATGGAGAAACCAAACTTGAAAACTTACTAGTGATAGATTGCCTTCATACAGAAGCATCACGTGCAAGGTTAGGCAGATTTGTCATGATAGGGAGAAGACCCACACATGTATGTTATGGCAGTCCAAAAGCTTTCTCAAAATGCAGATTCTTGCAGGTTCTAAGGAAAGTGCGGAGTGAGTTCTGATTCTTGCTTGTCCCTTCACCAGCCAGCTGTCCAGGCCAGGAGAGAGATACAGAGTTGCATCCAAGGAAGATCAGTATCCCTGCCAGTATTTAGTGCTGCAGGGAGTCTGAGTTGACTTTTATTAACCTGTAAAACAGAGGTGATACACTTTAGAAACACAGAAATGTGTCATGAAGTTTGATTCTACAAGAAAAGAGAGGAGGATGCTGAGGCAGATAAATACTGACTGTGTTTCTTTACGTGATCTTTCTTGCAGTGATTCTGTTGAGAATTTGACAACTAGTGGCGGTGAAAGCTGGTAGGCAGAAGATGCACCTTCTGTGATGTTTTTCATACAGAGTGAGTCAGCATTGGCAACTTGGTTAACAATTTGATGCTGCCAGGTAGGGGTGTGAGGATTCTGAAGGACTGGGACTGAAGCCCCTTGCACATGTTGAACTGGTGTGAAAAAAGGTGGTGAGGGGTCTGTTGCCATTAAACTGTGGATCAGAGGGCCTCTTATTTTTTGCTTGAAATTGAACCATATGCCAATAGAACTGAATTCTTTTGAGTAACCAAGTCTCACTTGTGAGGTGGAAAACACAAAGGTAACAGATCTTCAAGATTATAGGGACATGTGCTGAGGACTGGTTGGATGCCCCAGACAATACTGTTCTGCTTTGAAATACATAGGCTAATGTACTACTACTTAAAGTGGAAGGGTTGAGGATCCTGCTCTGGTAGCCTGTCAAAAGGTCAATGAGAAGTTATTTCAAAGTCTAAGACTCCTAATACAGAGTTTTGTGTTGCGTGTGTCCTGATCTTTGTGCCATTGCTCTGAAATACCATATCAAGGAGTCACATGAGTTCTATGTCCTAGCCTGGATGGTCCAGAGTGAAAACTCCACATGCCATCTTACTGAGAGTAATTGGGAGAATCTAGAAGCATGAGTTTAAATTACAGAAAAGTGGTCAAATGGTGCACATACCAATAAGGAATACCATGTTATCAAAGGGATGGCCAGGGACTATGGAATGTTGTAGTCCACCTGGCAGAAAAAAGAAACTGGAAAAAAGCCAGACTTGCTGTGTGGCAGACACATTAGAATGTGGACACAGTCAAGGTTTCTGTGGAAAGCTTGTCTCCACTTAAAAAGCATTTGTACAGCTTCACAGCATATACACATGTAAATTATCCCTTAAAACCAATGTATTTCCTTATCATAATATTATTAGGTTCTTGACAATGTTGTTTCTATTCATTTTTATACTCTGCACATTAATGTATATGATTTGGTATGATGCTCCCTCTCTAATACCTTTCTATCGCAGGTTGAATTCCAGTGCAACAACACTAACTTATGTTAGCATGTTGGAAGACTTCTGAGAGTGATGGTAGGATCACTAAAACAATTTAACCAGAGAGTAGTTCCTCACAGGCAAGTACACAAATGACCAGATGGCCCCCATAGTTCATACAAACTTTCTTATATTGGAGATTGAAGGTGCTGTGTCTGTCTGAGCCTAAGGATCTATTCCTACACTGAGTGCACTGCACAAGTGTTAGCTGCTTTAATAGCTTGTGTTTTGTTCAGAGATCAGTGTGCTAAATGGTCCCTGATGAGGAAGAAAGGATTTGGAAAGTACTTTTCCTATTCTACAAGATTTCCTTAGCCAAGTTGCTTAAACTCTCTGGACCTTAATTAACTCTCTACAAGTAATAGCAGGTGTATCTATTTCTGATTCCCAAGTCATATATTTATTGTAGGACCAACTGGTTTCTGAGGCAAGCAAACATCTTACTGCTAGAGAAAACATAAAAATGAATTGGTAAATTGTTTTGCAGCAATTTAGCTGAGTGGGTGCTAAATAATGATGGGTAAAGAGAATCATACCTACTCTCAATCACTTGCTTTTTACTATATGCAGGACTTACTCTGGATGATCGGCACAGGCAAGTGTTTGTGTAAGGCTGGGTCAGCTAAACGTTGTTTTTTAAGGATGTAAGTGCAGCTGCCTTCCAGAAATGTATTGCAGTAAAATCCTCCAGTTCTCGAATGGGGCTGTAATGGCTGTCTAAAAATAATACCTAACAAAGGGTGTCCTTCGCAGAGGGAGCCAGAAATAACCTGCTTTTGCTCTGTCAAAATGTAAGGCTATTATCAGTTAATCTACAAGCAGCAGCTTGACCAGGAGACCACGCAAGAGCTGACTTTCAAGCACATTTTCTACGTAAGGAATCTTGAGCTTGGACTTCTCCCCGAAAGAGATAATAAATACCACTCGCTTCAACTTTTGAGCCTCGGTTTTGTAACGAGCCGTGTCCCGCCCCCGTCCGTTCCCTGGCGCCCGCGCTGGGCCGTTCGAACGTTCTACCAGGAGCGCGCGGCGGGCTCGGGCTCGGGCTCGGGCCCGGCCGGTCCGAGCGGGAGCGCGGCGGTCGGGGGGACAGCGCGTGCCCGCCCCGAGCGCG
>VXAZ01007505.1:1504153-1616932 GCA_013399875.1 Gymnorhina tibicen
GAAGGGGAATAATTCTTTCCCCCCCCTTTTTTTTTTTTTTTTTTTTTTTTTTTTTTTGTAATTTATTTTTAATGCTGGGCCTATATATGTCCTGTTGCCTAGGTATTTTGGAAAGTCTATACCTAAGTATCTACCTCCAAAGGTGCAGTAGTTCATCTTAGAGCCTTAAGGTGGTTTCAGTTTTCAGTGCTGTTGATGCTGCCTTGTAACTTGTTTAGCACTTGTAATAATGTATGGGACCACCAGGGAACTCTTATGCATGGAGGATGTACATCAGACCTTCTGTCTATAGAGATGTGTTGTTTCTTTACTAGGAAATTCCATGGAGTTTTTATTGAAATACGAAACTCCTGAACGTGGTTGTTTACACAGTACTGTTTGTACTCATCAGCTTCTTTTGTTTGTCTGTTTTTGGTGGGGGGTTTTTTGTTTGTTTTTTTTTTATTTGGGGTTTTTGATTGTTTAAAGGTAAAAAAAAGCTTCGTCTAAAAGTTGTGTTTCTGGTAAGTGCCAGTGCTGTGTGGGGAGAAGAGTGGGAAAGGACACTCTAAAACTGCCCCACTGTATGGGAGGGACAGACAGTATCTGCTCCTCTTGGCAAATGGTAGTCGAAAAGTAGCCTCCCACTGCCACCAGCTAGTTTGGCTGAAGAAAATGGCAAATTTGTTCTTGAAGTGTAGTGTTGCCACTGGGGATGTGTAATGGTGGAGAGATTTACCCCTCCCCCTCCCCCCCCCAAAAAAAAAAAAAAAAACCTAGAAGGATTTTGTTTAGCCTGCAGGTCCAGAATTTTCAAGTTAGGAAATCCTAAGGGTTAGCTTGACAATCTAAATCTAGCTGCTTCTCTCTGTTAGTTATCTTGGGCTGATGCTATGCTCAATTCCTTGTGGATTTTTTTTATCTGCTGCTGCTCATCCTTGTCCTTTTTAACTGTTGCCTTATTCAGCAAGCAGGCTGAGTACATGAGGCAGAGTTACAATGTTAGCTGGAAAAACTACATTGTTTTGCGCTTTTTTGAGTGCTTGATTCTTTAGTACAAATAGCATTGTTTTTGTGTAGTCTCTCAATCTTATGTGTCAAAAGAGGCATTTAAAATATGTTTGCTTGTTTGCATAGTGTCAATATTCATGTTCTTTAAAAATGCTGTGAAACTATGATATTGCAGCTATATTTCTGGAGGGAAATAAAATGTGATATAAAATATTTAATCTTCAGTATTTTTAAAGTAAACACTGAGATACACTGTAATCTGTTTCATTAAAATGCCATTTGTGCAAGTACTACTCTATTAAATGGAAGGTGACATTAAAAGTATATAAATATTTGCTTTCATCTTTAGTTTCTCTTTCTACAAACATGGCATGTCTGAAATTAAGAAAACATTTGAAATACAATACTTGTATAGAGAGCAAAGAATAAGTAAAAAAGCCCCACTTTTATTAGAAGTAGGAACACTCTATGTTGTTGCATGAGGTGTGTTGCATCATTAATATGAAAAGATTGTTAAGAAAGTAGGTAAGTAGTAGCCGACAACCAAGAGCGAAAATTGCTAAGGCTCTTACAAAAGTGTTTTCAGGTCTTCTTATGGATCAGCATTTATGTGCCCCACGTTAACTGATTTCTCCATGTTGATCTTTACTTTTATTAGGAAGAATTCTGTGCCTGGTAGTAAAGCTGGATTTCTGTTACTGTGTCTCAAGGCAGAACCAGTTATTTTCCTTGCGTTTATAATTTACCCACTTGAACTATCCTGAACTTTCTTGCCAAGTAATTAAATGTAATCTTGTTATCTTAACATAGGAATCTTGTCTCTGAAAGGAAGTATGGAGCAGAAAGATAAATAATAAATAAACAGAAAGTGTTGAAATGCAGTATTAAGAGGAAAGGAACATTTACAAAGCTTTCGAGACACTGTTAGTCTGCATTCACAGATGATGCTTCTTATTCATATATGTAGCTTGTGCATTTCTTTTGGGGATTTTTTAAAACATTTTTTAGGGTACTGTGGGTTTTTTTTTAATACATTCAGAAAGTTTTTAAGGTGGGGGAAAAGAACAAGAAATTTGGCTTAAAATTCAGCATAAAAAAGCCATTGAAAAATACTGGTAGGGCCAGCATTACAAAGAACTTGAAAGCTGAATAAATCCAGACTAATGTCTGTTAGCTCTTTATCCTTGAATATACATGCATGGTATAACTCACAGAATCATGTGAAAATGCTTATTTTAATTCCAGGGGAGCATTATGTAGGTGTGCCTTGTGACAGTACCTAATACTTGGATCACAGAATCACCTAAGTGAAGGAGATGCCAGAAGTCATCAACTGCTGATGTTTCTTGTCACATTGTTTGACTTTGAAGCCTTTCTGTAACATGTAGAAGCTACTGCCGATGTCATCCTGATCTCTTTGCTTAAGTAAAAAAAGTAATTTTCCCTAAATGAAAAAAAAAGCTACTATGGTGTTCACTAGTTTTGCCTCAGTGGTATTTTAAAAAAGTTAAGGTAACTTTAGAGCTTTATTTTGAAGCTAGTTCATCTTGACACTGGTTGGCTTATAAAAAAGGATTAATTAATGTGTTTGAAGAAGTGTAACTTATTTAGTAAATTGTAAAAGTAGATTTTGAGTAAAAATAATGCATTTTTTCTTCTGTTTATTTTATGTGTACAAGGCAAAGAAGCTTAAAACAAATTAATATGTTACCTCTGTAAGGCATATTATTAGTATTCTGCGTGCTTTCTAAGGGGTTTGGTCCACAGTGATTATATATGTGATAATACAGTTATGAATACGAAGATTTGTGTGATTTTGTTTTTCAGAACTTCTGAGTTTCACCAGCTATGTGAACTTCCCATTAATTTTTTTTTTTGTGGCAATTAGAGGGTGTTGTGACTTGTGCCGTAGCAAAACATCTAAAGAATACATTGTCTGAAGAACTGTCTCCTGGCAGTTTTTTAATTCAATGATCAAGTTACAGAGTGCACAAAAAATTAGAAGATAAATACTGAGATTTCTTCTTATTACAGATCAAAAGGTGATTTTTGATTAATACATCTGATGTGAATTCAGCCTTTTGATATTAGATTTCAAAGTCATGTGGTCAATATATAGGTATAGTAGCTGGCAGAAGTAAATGTGTGCATATGATTTTTCTGAGAAGAGTTTTTCCAGTGTGACAGGGTGGGGGGTTTTCTTTGTTTGGTTTGGGTTTGGTTTTGTTTTCTTATTTTATTTATTGTTTTGGGTGTTTTTCCTTTTCCAGAATTTTGGAATATCACAAACTTAGAATAGGAAGAAGACAATCTGTTATAGCTAACAGAGAATTAACTGAAATAATAATGATTTCTTGCCTCTTAAGTTCACTGTTCTACTTTTCCTGTCAAAACAAAATTTTACAAGCTGTNTTGAAGCCTTTCTGTAACATGTAGAAGCTACTGCCGATGTCATCCTGATCTCTTTGCTTAAGTAAAAAAAGTAATTTTCCCTAAATGAAAAAAAAAGCTACTATGGTGTTCACTAGTTTTGCCTCAGTGGTATTTTAAAAAAGTTAAGGTAACTTTAGAGCTTTATTTTGAAGCTAGTTCATCTTGACACTGGTTGGCTTATAAAAAAGGATTAATTAATGTGTTTGAAGAAGTGTAACTTATTTAGTAAATTGTAAAAGTAGATTTTGAGTAAAAATAATGCATTTTTTCTTCTGTTTATTTTATGTGTACAAGGCAAAGAAGCTTAAAACAAATTAATATGTTACCTCTGTAAGGCATATTATTAGTATTCTGCGTGCTTTCTAAGGGGTTTGGTCCACAGTGATTATATATGTGATAATACAGTTATGAATACGAAGATTTGTGTGATTTTGTTTTTCAGAACTTCTGAGTTTCACCAGCTATGTGAACTTCCCATTAATTTTTTTTTTTGTGGCAATTAGAGGGTGTTGTGACTTGTGCCGTAGCAAAACATCTAAAGAATACATTGTCTGAAGAACTGTCTCCTGGCAGTTTTTTAATTCAATGATCAAGTTACAGAGTGCACAAAAAATTAGAAGATAAATACTGAGATTTCTTCTTATTACAGATCAAAAGGTGATTTTTGATTAATACATCTGATGTGAATTCAGCCTTTTGATATTAGATTTCAAAGTCATGTGGTCAATATATAGGTATAGTAGCTGGCAGAAGTAAATGTGTGCATATGATTTTTCTAAGAAGAGTTTTTCCAGTGTGACAGGGTGGGGGGTTTTCTTTGTTTGGTTTGGGTTTGATTTTGTTTTCTTATTTTATTTATTGTTTTGGGTGTTTTTCCTTATCCAGAATTTTGGAATATCACAAACTTAGAATAGGAAGAAGACAATCTGTTATAGCTAACAGAGAATTAACTGAAATAATAATGATTTCTTGCCTCTTAAGTTCACTGTTCTACTTTTCCTGTCAAAACAAAATTTTACAAGCTGTTTGCTCAAATAGAAAAATCGGGGTTTCATAGTCACATAAGCAAGACGGAGTGCTTCCTACATGTGCATTCAAAATCAAATACTATTTAAATACCAGTAAACATTGAATAAAGAATAGGAACCTGGAGAGACTTTTCAGGCTTCAGAAGATGTATCTATTTAACAGTAGATAAAATAGATACCGTTGGACTCTCAACCTAGGAAAGGGAAATTCAGTAGCTGGACTTTTAAAACATAACAGACAAAAAGGAATAAAATCTGGAAAGCAGTTCTAATTAGGAAAGTATGTATTTGTTACATGGGGATTCTGCAGACTTGTGTTGCAAAGAAGTTTAAATGAAATCTTTTTCAGTCTTTCCAGGATTTGATATGTACTCTGTTAGGCATGTAGCTGACTTCCGCTTGGTATTAAAGGAATGTTACCCTTTTTCAAAAGGAAATAAAGACAAGCAGATGGATTCCGATTTTAACATACTTATTCATTTACCTGTGTTGTCTTTCAAGTCAGTCAGAATAGTTTGAGGTGGGTTTTTTTTATTTTTAAGTTCATAAGTCATATAGTAAGTTTTATCTTACATTGAGGAATGTAATAACAAAGTTGTGTTTCTTCACTGTTTTTTTAAAAAAAAAAAAGTGTATTGAAAGACGAGTTTTCCAGACACTTTGATAAGCAGCTGCTGCCAAAGGTTTTCCATGGGAAGAGTAGGAAGAGTTTCATCTGTCCAGGTGGGCATTCTGATCTTCAAAAACTGAAGTTTTTTGATATGGAGCTAGGAGGAATAGTTGGTAAGGCTCCAGAATTAATTCCAATTCCCTAAATAAATTCTTCCATAGCTTTTTATTGTAGTTTCATGCTAATTGTCCTCTAGTACGTGTCATTGGAATTACTATAATTATCTGTAGGGAGGTCTTGTGTCTTTACTGCTTCCTGCAAGTCTCAGTATATTTTGTGGAAGTTCACTGAACAAGGCTTGAAAATTCGTGTTCTGGAAACTCAGTTTACTTTGTTGCAACTTGTTCAGTACAGATTTTTTACATTTTGTTCTGACAGGTTTTAGAAACATATCTGCAATCTTTGTGTGGGAAAATAGGGGTATTTTATTTGCTCAGTAAAGTGGAACATAATTTGATCGTTAATGGATATTACCATAGGTCAAGAGAAACGGGTATGTTAGTGATACTGAATGAAATTTTACAGAGTATAATACAGTTTTCCTGTGTTGTGTGTACCTTTAGTACTGCTATGCTGGATAAAGGACGATGCAAGATAACAAACTGATAAAACTGGAGACTCAGGACAAGTATGGTAGTTAAAGTACTAGGGTTTGTTCATGTTTAAAAACTGCTTGATTTTAATGGGTATTTGATCTTCCTTTGGGTATTTGATTAATACAGATTTTCATATTAAGTCCTTTGTGCTTGAGTTACTATAGTAATGTTGTCAAAATCACATACTTAAGAAAATGTTCTTTCCAGTTTATATTGCAAAAACTTAAGAATGTTGAGGTATTGTAGTATGAAAATAATACCTGAGGGGTTAAAAAGCATGTCTGTGCAGTGGTTAGTGATGATTGATTTAAAAAGTGGCTGATTATCTCTCATCGGCTTTCTTAGGTTAAACTGCCACATCGTTGGTTACCAAAAATACTGGTTTCATTTTTCCGTGTAACCAGTTGCCATAGTTGCTACAGTGATATGTAACTGAAATTGGGAAAGGAAGGAAGTAATGAGTCAAAGATGGCAGCTGTGAGATTTGCTAATATGTTAAAAGCACACCTCTTACATTGACAGAGTTTATTTTATGCATTTAAAATGCGTCTAAAAGGTGAAGAAACAAGGACGGAGTAACACATTCAGCTCTCTGAATGCATTGACCAGTGCATTAAGTGTATCACCCTTTACAAGGTAGATTATCCATCAAATGTCTCCATGTGAGGACGAGACTGTAGGTGCTACTTCAAAGGTTCTGTTCAAAAGGGACCTTTCCCTATTTAAAGACAATCAGGGAGTTGTATGATATCCCTGTTTGTAGTGCACATCAGTGTTTTACAGTGCTGGGGCTGGGTAAAGGAAGTAGTACTGGCTCACTCAGTTGGCTGTGACACAATTGAAACAGTTCTGACAAATGTTTTTGTCATCTTTGTAGTTTTGGCATGTAGCTCTAAAAAAACAAAAACAAGAATCAGTATAACTGCTGGTGCCAAAACATCAAAAGGCTGCAGTGGTCATCAGCTTGAAACCTAATGCTTCTTTTATGAGACCTTTTATGAGTCACTGAATATCATTAGAATGCAGGCACCTTTTTAAGAATTTTCTAATTCCTCTATCAATGTACTTTGTTTTAAATAATTGGTAAGTTGAGGGAGAATGATACTTTTTTTTCTCCCAGTAGTTGGTATGGTTGGCTTGCCATTAGAAAATAATACAGAAAGCTGTTCTTTTTTGATGTGCTTACACTGGAAAAAGTTCCAGTGTGGACAGATACCTTAGCAGAAAAATGCCTTCGCTGAGCTGTTTTCTGTTGTTCTGGGAGGTGCTCTAAGTTCTATAAGCCTTGCCTCGCACTGGGGATTTGTCAGTGTAGTATAACAATTAATCCTGTCATGTCCAAGTCAGATCCTGCGTTGCAAAATGATGAAGTTTTAAACAGCTCTCCCTTACCTGGCCCAAATACATGCCCTTTTTTTTTATTCTTCAGTGTTCTTTTAATAGCATCTTCATTGGGGAAAAAAAAAAAAGGAAAGTGGAATGTACGGCAAATTTCTTTAAGTGGTGGGAGCTTCAAAATCAGTACCTGGTCTGTGCAGCTTCTAGGGTTCTACAACAGTGTTGTCTCATTTCCCCAAAATGGTTGTATTGCCTGTCAAAAGTGTTTGGGACAGTAAAAGTCTACCTGGAAGTATCAGACTAAGCAAAAGGATGGTTAAAGAGCTGTGATATAGGTAGTGGGTTGTTAGAGTCTAACAGCAGATGTAACATCCTCTTAGCACTAAGTTCATAGTGTAGAGGCTCTGTAGATACCTGCCACATGAAGAGTTTCAGACCTCTGTGTTTTGAGAAGTATATTGCTGCTATCCATGTGTGGTGTTTAAATTAAATACTTGGTTTAATTTGGAGGGGAAGGCAGAGACGAGTGGTTTCCAACCTCTTGTTAAGTAGTTTCTGCACTCCAAATTACCGTCTGTTTATTTATATTTTGAAAGTTGGAAAATGTCTTCTGTGAACATCTTTCTTAAGCTTATTTTAGCACTTTACTATTATAATTATGTATGAATAGAATGGTTCGTTGTGTGAATTGGCAAATGTACTTAAAGCTGTAGTTAAAGATGTTTGCTTAGTCTTGCCACATCTGATGGGCATGAAGCCAAGGCACTTTTCTTCATGTTATGATTCTCTGATCTTTCCAAATAGGTGTGTATTTGGCTGTGCTTTTTTTGACTTGGTTCAGTAGGTTTTACTGTTTCCGAGAGATTCATGAAAGTAATTATTTCATTTTGATTGCATTCTATAATTAATTGTAATTAGGTTGTTTGAAGTTTAGTAGGGTCACATCACATCTGTTCTGCATTGAGTGAATATTTATGGAGCCTGTGTCTGCCTTCCAGTGAAAGACATACAAGACAGTCTCAAGTCCATCTTCAGACCTTCTAAGCTTGAAGTTAAGCTAGAATTCTTCAAGAATGCCTAAATAGCTTAGTTACTAATTTTAAAAAGTATCATTGAGGAACTAAAGGACACAATGGCACTGTATTTTGAGGAAAACCCGGGTTTGCTCTGCCTTTACCTGGTGATGACTGAAAACTTTAGCTATAGTTACTGTAGCACTGAGTAGACCTATTGCACCTTATCTTCTACACATCCCAAAAAAACCCCAGGGATAGATGACCTTTGGTGAACTCAGGGTATATTCACTTGTATGTTAGTCTGAAAAATATTTATTTTTCGCAGATATTCTTAAAAATAATTTTACCCAAGGCTTAACTTCTAACTTTACATTTTCTTTAGGTGTTTTGACTACTTAGCTTTTATCACTTACCTGCAAAACTGCTTTCTTCCTAATACTAAAAGGGAAAAAGCAGAAAAATAATAGTATGTATATACAGTCATGATTTTTGTTTAAATGTCTCATGGTACTGCTCTACAAATCAGACACTTCTTGAATTAATATTTGCGTGGTTTAGTATGAAATTTTGGAGAATATCTGATAAACCCCCTACTACTGATTGTAAAGTTTTGCTGTGGGTAGTAATATTCTGAGTGAAGCATTGACAGATTTCTTTTCATTGTTATTATCCTTTCTGTAACTGTTTTACATCCAGCTCTCCAATTCACCCCTGCCCGCAAATGAAGGAAAAATCTCTCTAGCAATACAGGTGATTGGTACCTTGGGGCATCTTGTGTTAATTATACAAGGGCTGCCACCATTAACAAATACCAGCATTATCATACGAAGAGAAAATCTTTTCATTCTATAACCATTAGCTTTTTCTAACTTTTATTTTGCTGTAATTTCAAACTGTAGGCACAGAGAGCTGAAAATTTCCTTTCCTAAACTTCCTTTTGAATATAAATTTTGAGAGGCCAGTGTTGTGTTTAAGACTTGGACATCTATCTAACATGTCATTATTTGGAAAATAGGAGTCAGTATTGTTGTGTATGATGTTCATGCAGCACTTTCCTGGAGAATTTGCAAATGAGTATATGCATTGAGTATTTGCATTTGTTAGAAAGCAGCTTTGGAGAAAATACTGATTGATTTTGGTCGAGAGAGTTTGCTTAACTGTTTATATCATTCTCACTTGCATCTTCTCTGTTTGGTTATTTTCATTATATGTGTGGGGTGAAATAATAATTGTTCCTGTGTTTTATATTTTTTGTTTGGTTTATTTGTCAAAAGTTTAATATTAATAGAGTAATACAAGGCTTCCGTTGCATGCTTTTATGCAAAAAGTTTGAAGATGTAATGTCTGTAAAATAAACTACTAATTCTTTCTCTAGATGGCAGCAAACGATCTGATGATTTTCACAGTGATTTGGAGCTTTTTATCTGATTTCATTTTCAATAGGAAAATTATTCTGAAATGCACATAAAACTTTATTCTCAGCCCAAATCTGGGATTGCTCTTCCAATAATGATTAAGAAAAAATTGATTCCCTTTAGCTTTATAAAGTATCTTAATGGATTTGGTAGAAACTGCAGTGTCAAGCAGATGTATTTAGTTGTAATTTACTGCTCAAAAATAATTGTACTGGAAGGGATCTTACTGAAAGAAATTAATAACATAGTGATTACTTCCGGTTTTACAGTATACATTCATATATATGTGATGTTTAACTTCCATAGATAAATACGTTTTATGCTTTGCTGTGCAAAATACAATATCAGTTTTTCCATGTTTTAGATTAAATAAGATTATGAATCAGGTGGCCATTCAGCGAAAGAAGCATTTTGTTGAACGAGTGCACAGTTACTGGTTGCTTAAAAGACTGTCTAGGAATGGTGTTCCACTGTTGAGAAGGCTGCAATCCAGTTTACAGTCACAAAGAAACACACAACAGGTACGTGATATACTTTTTACTTACAAGAAGAAATCCGAAATTTTCTATTTTATTGAGTAAAGAGTAAACTAGGAAACCTAGCACAAAGTAAAAACTTTCTTTTACTCAGTACTGAATAAATTCTTTTACTGTATTCTGAAGTGATATTACCGATATTGGCAGTTGGGAATTACCTAATACTTTTTAATATGTGAGATATAAAAAAAATAAAATTTTGCAGCTTTTTCTTTTCTTTTGTTTTTAAATGTTTCACAAAAATACTATCATCACAAATATCATAATTCCATCATTCTTTGATTAGTGTTGTAGTTTTTTGGAACTCTTTCTTCAGTGTTCTGTGAGTTAGATAAAAAATAAAATTTTTTTGAATTCATCAACAGATGCAAAGCAGATGTCTTATTTGATACTTGAAAAAAAATGTGGATTCTAAAAGGGTAAAGGGTTAGACAGCTAGTTTACAGTTTTCAAATTCAGATCCGTATTGTCCATCTTGTTCAGTAATGACAGAACAAAAGGCAAGTTGTTGATGAAGTTCAAAGACCTGTTTCAACTTCTGGTTTTGCTTTTGACACAGTTAAGTGGGATTGTAGACAAGCATAAGTTTACTTGTACACTCCTATGAGTAAGTTGCTGAAAAACATCAGAACAGTGACTCCACATGGTCTGTTTTGGTTTCAAGTTAATGGATAGCTTCAGAAATAATTGAAACCTCTGAATTGTGTGGATCCATGTGTATAAACTTGAAATGCTGTGAAGCATCATGATGTGGAAATTCTTACTGCATCCCAGTTACCTTTTTTAATATAATGGAATATGTAGTTGGTTGTGTTCTTTCCATTCTCCTGATGTTTGACTTCCTGTAAAACAGCCTCTAAAACTTAGAAATTAATTTTATAATAATTTACTTGTATTAAATTGAATTTTTTTAATAGTTTAAAGTGGAACTGTTATTTTTGTTAGAATTGTATTTCTGTTTGCTGAATTAAGTCATTTATTGAAGTAGTCATAAAAATACCGTGGTCAACACTGCTTCCTAATTATTTGATCTGTCATGTTTCTGTGTGTTTATTTTTTTAGCTTTTCCTGTGGAAAGTAATTAATAATTTCCAGAATAATTGAGATTGGAAAGGGCCTCTGGAGGTCAGCTGGTACAACCCCACTGCTCAGGCAGGGCCACTTAGAACAGGTTGTCCAGCACCATGCCCAGTTGGCTTTTGAGTATCTCCAAGGGTGGAGATACTCAAGCCCAGCCTCTCTGGGCAGCCTGTGCCAGTGCTTGGTCACCCTTACAGTTTAAAAAAACGCCAGGATTCTTCTGATATCCATTCTTACTTTATGCCCCTTGCCTCTTGTACTGTCACTGGGTACCACTGAAAGGAGCCTGGCTCCATCTTCTTGCCTCCTCCCTTCAGGCATTTATGTGCATTGGTGAGATTTCTGCCCCTGAGCCTTTTCTCCTCCAGGCTGAACAGGTCCAGCTCTCTCAGCCTTTCCTCATAGCTGAGATTCTCAAATTCCAGTTATGGGATTCCTTTTAGGTGGAGTCAACTTTGAATATAAATTGAGTAGTTGTTCATCTTGTTTTCATTGTTTCTATATTACTCCATTTTGAAGTTTGATTAATCTTTTACTTCTGCCTGAGAAGCTCTGAAGAGTGATACCTGGCAGTATCTAGTGTTACCTAATAATAGTTGAAATTTATTTATTCCGATAATAAACTTTTTTTTAAATGAGCTTGAGTCCTTATAAAATACTGAAGTCAAGCACAGAAGTGTGGCGCTATTGTGGCAATATAGAACTAGACTATTGTTAGTGTCTGAAAAATTACACGTGCCAGTTTTCTTCTGGGATGGCATGATAAGACTGCAATGTTTCTATATATTTAAATAATGACTATCACAATAAAACTGTTATTGTAATTGATGTTTGATTAAAATAAAATAGGCCTTTGATATCATAGTTTTAAAATTCAATTGCCTGGTTACACTTTGGTACAAACAGTATTTCTTAATTTTCTTTTCTAATTTGAGAATGGTTCTTAAATAAGGAAATAATAAAAATATATTCTAAATAAATTGGAAGCTATTTATATTGGTCTGTTAAAAAGTTTGTTCTTTTGAAAAGTAAAATCTGGTTTCAAGGTGAGTGGAGTATTAAATGATTCTTTTGATGAGAAATGTGTAGTTAGTGCTTTTCAGTGAGTAGCAAGTGTCCTGTGTATGACATTGTGTCTTCTCCATAGTACCTTCAATATCTATTTATTAAAGTAGTCATAGGCATTTAATGTATTTTGTTACTCCCAAGTATAAACCCAGTTATAATCAAGACATTAATGTCATAGCTGCTGTGAGAAATCAAGACACTATGGCATAGCTGCTGTGAGAAAAATACCACAAAATTTTTTAGATAGGCATGATTATTTTGTTCATTTCAGTCCAGATGGGAAAGTTCTTTTTATTTTATGTGAGGGGTCAGAATGTCAAGAAACCTACATAGATTTTTTCAGTTAATCAAGGAAATATAAACAGTGATGTAATGCAGATTCAGATTTTTTTTATTGTTATTTAAACAGAAAAGAACTGTTATAATGAGGAACCAAAACCCTGAAGATGGTTTCAGGATGCATAGTGGAATGTGGTTTTGATCTCTCTCTGTTTGGTTACTAGAACAAATTTGGCAAAGGAAGAGATCTTCATGACTTAGATTTACTTCCTAATAAATGTGTTTCAGAGTTCAGTTATGGTAAGATTTTGAAGGTCTAAGATTTCTAAATGAGGCAAAAAGACCTGGACTGCCTCACCATCTGCAGGAACAAGGAACTTTCTAAGAGAATGGTTTATACTCACACTTCTCTCTCCATCTAAAAGTTTAGGAAAGTTATTGAAATACTCTAATAAGTTTACATCCTCATTATTTTAGTTTTTTTTCCCTGAACTTAAAGAACACTTGAATGAAAATAAGGTGTGAAATTTAAGTATAGAAGCTTGTTGCTGCTGTAGTGAAGTTAGTTTAAAGCCACTGTTAGAAGAAACGCAGAATAAGGTGCCGATGACTTAAGGTCACACCTGCACTGAAGATTTCGTTAAGAACACAAGTTGCAGCCACTAAATGGCTTTGTCTGATTGGCATACAAGTCCAGCAGAACGTGCTAATAAAACTTAATTGTATTTATCAAGGTCCAGTTTCATCACTGTCATTCTATTTCTGTTTGTATCATATTAAGTTACAGTCTGTAAGGAGTGAGGCTGTTCTCGTACATTGACATCCAGCATAAGGAGGGATATGGTGCTACACTGACAGTATTGCTTCTAATATGGAGAGACTGGTAGCATTGTAATGGTGAAACTAGTTCTCAGTTGCTGCATGTTCTTTGTGTAGACTTAAAAATATTTTCCTCTTCCCTCAGTATTAATAAATGTATAAGTTTTAGGTTTTCCAGGTAATACTGTGTTCAGCAAGAACTAAGTACATTGGAAAATCATAGACTCATAGAATGGTTTGGAGTGGAAGGGGCCTTAAAGATCATCTAGTTCTCACCCTGCTGCCATGGGCAGGGATAGCTTCCACTAGACCAGATTGCTCAATGCCCCACCCAGCCTGGCCTTGAACACTGTCAGAGATGGGGCATTCACAGCTTCTCTAGGCAACCTGTTCCAGTGCCTCACCACCCTCAGAGTCAAGAATTTCTTCCTACTATCTAATCTAAATTTCCTTTCTTTCAGTTTGAACTCACTGCTCCTTGTCCTATCAATACAGTTCTTGATGAAGAGTCCCTCTCCAAACAAGAGTATCTTTATGAAATTTTCTTGTGTCATCAGCCAAATGAAACTTGATGGCTCTCAGGACAGTTATAGGAAGAAAGACTTGGAAGAAGAAGAGCTTTCCTACCAGAAAGTTAATAAAAACTTTCTATATCAGAAAGCGAAAAATTTTGAAAGGAACTCTTTCTGTCTTAAGTTTTTACCAGTTGGTTGTTGGAAACCACTCCATCACGCTCTCTTCAACTTGCCTGGATCTTTTAATCCAATTAAGGTGTATGTTGTATGTCAGATAGTAAATAGGTTAGGGCAGAGGAGAGTTATCTTAGCTATTAAACTGTAAACTGTCTGCCAACATTACACAGAAGTGTCAAAAATTTGGAGGCTTGCTATTAATCCCCAAGCCAGAGTGCCATTCAGAAAGGTAGTGTATGTGTACAAAAAAAAAAAAAAAAGGCAAACAGGGAGCTCTTGATATTTCGAGTCACATCTGCAGACTGACAAGTATGTGTATATTTTGTGGAATGAAATTGGTGAAACAACTGATTCAGGTAAAAGACTTTTATTTAACTTGAGTGCAACTGCACCTTGAGGTTTAGCCAAATACTTAAGTCTCTAATAAACCACCCTAAGGCCTGCTGTAATATTATTTTTTCTTGATGTATTTAGGTTTCCTGACCCACCCTAAAACTGGTACAGCTTTGTTGACTTAGCTTTCATCAGGCTCGGTTCCCCAGTTTCTTAAATTGTGCAGTTACATAGGGCAAAAGAGCAGACTGAATGTTTGCAAGCAAAAGGAGGACAAGCCTTCTACTTCTGGCAGTCACCACAATTTAATTTTGGTTCTGAAAAGCAGTAGAAGTGAAAAAATAGTACAGCTGTGTCACTTAAGAGTTAGGTTGCTTTTCCACACATGGGGTCTATACTCAGAGATGAAGGTGCGTAGGAGAGCAGCAATTAGTGGCAGTGTAGACTTCCTATTTCAGTGAGTCTCTTGAGAATTTTATGGAATTGAAAATATTAATATTCTTTTCTGTCAGAGTTTACTTTGAACTATTCTGACCCCAGCAGCTAAATTATCTTGTGTCTATGTCAAGATTTAACTCTTTAAAAGAAATTACAACTGTCAGTTGTAACAGTCATTGGGAAAGGGAACTAGAAGTTTCTAGCTCCAGTTTTTAGGTTGTTTTTCTTTTTGTCGTTCTTTTTTTTTCTTATTGAAAAGAGGAACAAACTGTTATTTCCAGACTGCTATATTCTAGTACAGAGATAGTTGATATTTTAAGTATTTTCAGTGATGTCAGAGATTTGAATGAAACTAAGCTTTACCTCTGCAAAGTATATAAAGCAATAAAATACAATGCAGATGATAGAATTACAGCACCGGCAAATCTATTAGATAATGTTTTTAAACTTCCAGGTTTTGTAATACTGTTTCTAGAGCTAACTATCTGAAAAATTGCACAAGCTTCCTATAGAGGACCTATGGTACTTCTAAATTATCCTTCTCTTAAGGAATTTATGGCTTTCAGTGTAATAATTTGTAATGTTCATCTGTTTAGCCACTTTCCTTTATACCCATGTCTTCTATATTTCATAGCTTATGAAATTTACTGTTTTCATTTTAGCTTCTAGAACACCCTCCCTCCAAGATGACTTATCAAGTGTATATTGCATTATGCTAGTTATGGGCAAGCATGCAAAGTTTTGGATATCTCTCAGAGATGCTTTTATAAAATACTCATTTTTCAAATGTAATGATTTTCCAAAGCAGATGTTTCTTTTGTTTACTTGGTACTATTATCAGGACTTCTGTTTCTTTATGGCCTCATTTCTGGTGAATTACCAATACCATTTGAATCCTATAAGTAGTATCCTCCCTTTTCCTTACGAAAAATAGTACAAGGAAACAATCACTGGGTTCTGTATGTACAAATCAATCTAAATACTGCGAGTGTTCAAACATTGCTTACTCTGAAAAGTGTGTAAATTAAATTCTTTCATCCATTTTCCAAAAGGGTGTATTGCTGCATTATTCACCTGCAGTACCATTTGAAGTTACTATATTATCTAATAAACAGCTTTTCATTTCCTGTCCTCACAAGCCATAATTATTTTGTTTTGTTACAAGTCTGTCCTAGTTCTGCTGGGTGTGGGGGAGGTGGACTGTGTTGACCACATGAATAATTTGTTTCTACCAGGCTGGAGTGTCTGAAGAAACTGATGGTGTTCACCTAGTTTGGATTTTGATGCAAAAATGTTGTATTGTATTTTGCAGCTTGTTGTATTTCTAGGCCGCTGTTTGCTATGTTGCTTCTTGTGATGTCAGTAGCCTTTGCCACAGGATTGCTGTCCAGTTTAGATTTTATTTTCAATTACAGCCTTGAGTAACTGTGGAAGATACCTTGACCACAAGTTTTCTGTTGTTGCAGCATGAAGCTTACGACCAAGTGCCGTAACCATAAGACAGTAGTTTCTCCTTTCATGCATATGTTCTGTAGTTGTATAGAGCTATTGTATAAAAAGAGGTATGTATTTTTCATTTCATGAAAACATTTTGAATCTTTTCTTAGAGAGAAGATGACGAAGAAATGCAAGCCTTAAAAGAAAAACTGAAGTACTGGCAAAGGCTGCGCCATGATCTTGAAAGAGCACGTTTATTGATAGAACTTATACGTAAGCGTGAAAAATTAAAAAGAGAACAGGTAAATGGAGCACCTTTAATTTGGTGAAACTTTCTTGAAGGAAAGATAATTTAAGTATTCTCACACACAGTTTTTTCAGTAGAAGGACTGCTGTATTTTAATCCTCACATAGGGTCAAGTAACATACATGCATGCCGTGCATTCAAACTATTGAAAACATATAAAATTTTCCTAGAATGGCTTGGGTTGAAAGGAACATTAAGGATCATATAGTCCAACACCTCTTCAATGAACAGGGACATCTTCAACTATATGAGGTTGTTCAAAGCCCCATCCAACTTTACCTTTAATTTTTCCAGGAATAAGGCATCTGCCACCTCTCTGGCCAGCCTGTTGTTCCAATGCTCCACCTTCATTGTAAAAAATTTCTTCCTTATATGTAGTCTGAATCTACCCTCTCCTAGTTTAAAACTGCTACCCCTTGTCCTGTCACTACAGGCCCTACTAATCAGTTTGTCCCCATCTTTATTATAAACCCGCTTTAAGTACTGAGAGGCTGCAATAAAGTCTCCCTTGGGCTTTCTCTTCTCCAGACTGAACCACTCCATTTCTCAGCCTTTCTTCAGAAGAGAGCTCCAGTTCTCTGATCATATTTGTAGCCCTCCTCTGGATGCACTCCAACAGCTTTATGCCCTTATGTTGGGGGCTGCAGAGCTGGATGCAGCAGTCCAGGTGGGGTCAAACAAGGGCAGAGTAGAGGGACAGAATCACCTTCCTTGACCTGCTGGCCACACTTCTGTTGATACAGCCCTGGATATGTTTGACTTTCTGGGCTGCAAGTGCACACTGCTGGCTCATACTGAGATTTTCATCCACTGTTACTCTCAAGTTCTTGACAGGGCTGGATCTGTTCATCTCCCAGCCAGTATTGATACCTGGGGCTGCCACAACCCAGGTGCAGGAAGACCTG
Source organism: Gymnorhina tibicen (assembly GCA_013399875.1). NCBI lineage: Eukaryota > Metazoa > Chordata > Aves > Passeriformes > Artamidae > Gymnorhina > Gymnorhina tibicen. The sequence continues at coordinate 1,521,534 of VXAZ01007505.1, forward strand.
GAACTCGACCTTGTTGACCCCCATGAGATTCCCATGGGGCCCACTTCTTGAGCTTGTCCAGGTCCATCTGGATGGCATCCTGTCCTTCAGGTATGTCAACTGCACAATTCAGCTTGGTGTCATCTGCCGATTTGTTGAGGGTGCACTTGATCCTATGGTCTTATGTCATTGATGAAGATAACTAAACACTACTGGTTGCAGTACAGACTCCTGAGGGACACCACTCATTACTGATCTCCAACCTAAGTTCGAGCTGTTGATCACTGCTCTGTGGATGCAGCCATCCAGCCAATTCTTTACCTATGAAACAGTCCACCCATTGAATCCATCTCTCTTCAGTTTAGAGAGAAGGATGTTGTTGGGGACCGTGTCAGAGGCCTTAGAGAAGTCCAGATAGAGGATAGCTCCTCCATTGTCTGCTGATAGAGTTACTCCATCATAAAAGGCCACTAGGTTGGTTAGGCAGGACTTGCCGTTGGTAAAGTTGTGCTGGCTGTCCCGAATCATCTCCTTGTCCCCTACATGGAAGCTTTGCATAGCGTCTAGGAGGGTCGGTTCCATAATCTTTGCAGGCACAGATGTGAGGTTGACAGGTTGGTAGTTCCCACGGTCATCCTTCTGGCCTTTTAAAAAATGGGTGCAATGTTTCTCTTTTTCCAGTCACCTGAGTCTTCACTTCATTGCCATGACTTTGCAGATACCATGCAGAGTGGCTTGGCTACCAGACAGCATCCCTCTGCTCTTTCCAGGGTACCTGTCCCTGCTTTCACTGCCTATGCACTTCTTGCTTGTTAGTTTGATCAGTCAAGGTTCAATTTATCTCTGCCAGTCTCCTGCCTTACTTTGCTGATTTCTTAAACCTAGGTATCAAGAGCTTTTGTGTTTTATGGAAAGTGTCATTAAAGATCTGCCAGCTCTGTTTTGCTCCTTTCTCTCTGAGGGCAGTTTCCATGGAATCCTATGGCCTAATGCCTTCTACGGCTGGAAGTTTGCTTTCCTAAAATTCATGATGCTGCCTTTACTCTTCACCTGACCCATATCCCTGAGGAGTATGAACTCCATCAGTGTGTGATAACTGCAGCCCTGATGTCTCAGATTAGCTCACTTGCATTGGTGACCACCAGACCCTCTATAACATTCCCTCTGGTAGGGCTGTCTATTACTTGCCGTGCAAAGTTACAGGACAAGAGCCTGTTAAAGCAATGCCTGCTGTAGCTGGAGCAAGAAGGTTTTGTCAATAGGCTCCCCTAGATCTGAAATAAATGCCAGCCAGCCATAGGGTTCCCTCACTCACCTCAGTGTTTTAAGCTTTCAGCCTGCTCATGGCTTTTCTTGAGACAACTCTTCACAATATATTAATTTCTCAATGTAGAGGGCAACCCCGCTACTCCTTCCTCCCCTCTTGGCCCTTCTGACCAGCTTGTAGCCGTCCACAGTCACACTCCAGTCATGGGATTCATCCCACCAAATTTCAGTAATGGAAATTAGGGCATAGCTCTCTAGCAGCACTGTGACCTCCAGCTCCTTCTGTTTGTTGCACATGCTGTGTGCATTGGTATAGAGAAATTATTTAAGAAGATATTCTGTTAGACTTGAAAAAATGATTGGTTTCTGAAGAACTGTAGAAGATTTGATCTATACAGGTTTTCCCAATACATGTCCATGTACTTAGTAGCACTTACATCCTTCTGTCACAAAAAAAAAAAAAAGCTGTATCTGAAGTCCTACGACATTCTACAGTTAACATTGCCATGAGAAGAGATTTGAGGAAATGGTCATGCAGAAAGGTAAACTTTTAAATGAAAACTGTGAAAGTGAAATGTTTGCACTTAGGAGTTTTTAATGGTTCTTATTTATAAAAACACCATTTCATTTTGACTTTTGCAAACTGTGAACATTCATTGCAAGCTAATACAATTTGTCATTCTGGAGTGTTTTCTGGAATTCTATGCATCATTCATGTGCATTCATGTATCACTTGCTATACACATGTATTGTTATTTATATGCATGTGTTTTATGTATGTATGTTTGCTTATACTTTGTTTACATATATACATTATATGTATACACACACAGCTTTAATTTTTCATTAAGAATGTACTTTTGCCATAGCAAGACTGTTTCATTGCTGATAACTCTTTAAACAGCCTGAAAATTAAGCTATAGAGGAATTGAAATAGTGTCTAAAATAACGAAAATTCTGAAGGATGTTCAACTGTTTGAAGATGTTGATTCTGTTTTTTGAAATTCTTTTCTTGGAATTTATGTAGAACATTGTCTTTCCAATTACTCTTTGTCTTGGTCTTATGTAGCCTGTAAATCAGATTCTCTTTTTAAACTTCGAACATAGCAGTACAACTGAAATTTAATTTGAAACATGTTACATTTAAATTCTTACTATTTTCACATTGTTGGTGAATTGTGAAGCTGTTATTATGTAACATCTTTTCAAAGAAAAATACATTTAAATGTGTAACAAAACTCTTACATATAAAATACAAATTTGAGTTCTGGGAAGCTGGCATTGTAGGATTAAGAATGATTTTTTTCCTATAAAATCATTAGCTGAAAAGCTATGTCAGACAAATGCCAACTGATGATACTTAAAGCAGTACTGAACTCACTTACTTAAATGTATTTATATTTTATTTCTTATCTAAAATAATATACTATTGCTGCAGAACAACTTTAATACAGTATGTTAATGAAAAATGCTCAGCTGGATAACTGTTACTTCTTTAGGTCAAGATTGAGCAGGTTACTATGGAACTTCAGCTTATTCCATTCACTGTCCTTCTGCGATCGGTTCTGGATCAGCTGCAGGAAAAGGATTCTGCTCGAATATTTGCTCAGCCGGTGAACCTTAAAGAGGTGCGTTTGTAGCTGTGTTTCCTGGTGTTTACTGTTGCTTGGTGGCACATAAGTACAAGAAACAAGTCATTTACATGCAGAGTTAGAAGCAGAGTTACCTTTTAATCTTTATTCTGCTAATTAACATTATGAGTTACGGTTTACTGCTATGAAAGCCTTTTCATGTTTACATACCAAAAAATACTTTCTGGGAAATACTGCTATGGAATGTTGGGTACATACTGATATTTTTCAGTAAGATGATTTTGGTAAAGCAAATCTGAAGGGTATCAAAAATTGAAATGCAGATACTGTGTTCTTACTTGAAGGTGAAACTAGACAGACTTGAGTATACGTGCGTGTATGTGTGCATATACTTCATACACATCTGTTTATTACACATAGAATCATTAAGGTTGAAAAAGACCTCCAAGATCATAAAGTCCAGTCTTTGCCTAATACCACCACGCTAACTAAACCATATCATGAAGTGCCACATCTGTTTGTTTTGAACACTTCTATGGATGGTGACTCCACTGCTTCCTTGGAGAGCCTGTTCAATTCTTAACCACCCTTTCAGTGTAGAAATTTTTCCTATTATCCAACCTGAACTGCCCCTGGCACAACTTGAGGCCATGTCCCCTTGTCCTGTCACTAGTTGCCTGGAGGAAGTACATAAAACCACAGAATTAAAAAAAAAAATATATAGTTTCAGCATCTCTCAGTAGAGCTCAAACTTGTTACCCAAGATACAGAATATTGTAATATGTAAACTTCTGTTGACAGCAAATGTTTGCAATATCGAGATGTGCAATTCTAAGTTACATTTTGAATTTCTTGTATTGAGGTGTTACAAAATAAGTTTAAGAAGTGGATCAGTTAGTAACTAATGCTGCTTTACCCATTCGTGTTTTAAATATTTATTCAAAGGTTCCAGACTATTTGGATCATATTAAACATCCTATGGATTTCTCTACCATGCGAAAACGGTTAGAAGCTCAAGGCTACAAAAACCTCACTGAGTTTGAAGAAGACTTCAATCTTATCATAGATAACTGTATGAAATACAATGCAAAAGATACAATATTTTATAGAGCTGCAGTGCGGTTAAGAGATCAAGGAGGTGTAGTTCTCAGGCAAGCCAGGCGAGATGCCGAAGGAATTGGTTATAACAATGAAACTGGAATGCACTTATCAGAACGGCCTAAACTTGAGTCACCCCAGCCTTTCTCCTGGGAAGATGGTAAGATGTTTTTTGATTATTTTTGAAAGTTGCATTTTTCATTGCACACAGAGTATATGTTCCATACAGATATTTAGGATTGTTGCTGTTCAGTTTGCTAACTTCATTCCCCACCCCCCATTAAAAACATTGCTTGAAAGATTCTGGTGTTTCTGTTCTACCAGATCTATCGTTAAACATCAGTGCTATCTGGATTCTGATTTTGGCAGAGTCAGAGCCTAATGTAACAACTTACACGGAAAAGGTTTTTAAGTTGAGTGCTTTCTTCACATGATTGTATATGCTTATAAGCCAAGGAAAATGACTACCAGTGTTCGTAAAGCTCAGCACATTCTTAAATAATCTACTTAATTAAAAAATGGAGCACATTTGTAATACTAGGAATTAAAATTTATTCTTTTGACATACACATGAGTTTTCTAAGGTTTGACAGTGGAGGAGAATAATTAACGCATTTCTTTTATAACCGTAATTTGTCCTTTTCTTTAACAATAAGGAATTAATCTATTAAGAGTGGGAAGGATTAATTATATCTTCCTTCTGACCTTTTACTTTGCTCTACTGCTTAGTTTTGTTGAGCAAAATGCTGATTAAGAAAAATAGTAAATATATAGTAGGAATTAATTTCAACATTTCTGACTGTAATCTAAATAGGTTTTTGACAGTATTTTTTTTATTTTCGCATGCGATTTTTTTTTTTTCCTCCTATTGGTATTATTCTGAGAAATATTCTGGGAAATGCTAACATGTTTTCAATTGTACGTGTTTTGACTTCAGTGGATAGGTTACTGAATCCTGCAAACAGAGCACATATGTCCTTGGAAGAACAGCTGAGAGAGCTGCTAGAAAAACTTGATCTCACCTGTGCAATGAAATCCAGTGGGTCAAGGAGCAAAAGAGCAAAGCTGTTAAAGAAAGAAATCAGCATTATTCGCAACAAACTAAGTCAGCAACACAACCAGGCTCCTCAAATAGAATCAGGTATTGGAAGTTTCGAAGAAGAAAGTGCAGCATTAGAACAAGACGGAGAAGAAGAAGGTAAGATTGTAAACCAGGTTTAAATGAGTACTGTTCTGAACTGCTTCAGTCAGGTGCTGTAATGTGAATAGTAATGTGAGTTAAAGAGTTTGATAAATTAATATTCATTAAGTTTAAAATACTGATTTTAAAATTCAAATATTAGTTTTAAAATATGCAAATAGCTGCTTAATCACAACAAATATTTTAAGAATAGAATGATCGTCTTAAAAAACTTCCCTCCATTATTTTTCATGGTAGCAAGGCTTTAAAAACTTACGTGTTAAGAAATGAAAGTGCAAACAATCTCATACGAAAAGCAGTTGGATATGGCTGAGTGGAAAATACCTTTGTACTTTTGGAAATACACTTAAACGTCAGAATATGTATTAGGGATCATGTGAGCCTAGGTCAATGGTAATGAAGACTCAGGCTGTTGTACTGTGTTTTTAGCCTTTTTTATTCTCTACTCTAGACTCTGGGGAGGAGAGTGGGTAGGTTTGGGGGTTGTTTATTTATTTATTTTAAATAAAGCTAACTATTGATAGGACTTAACAAATTTGATGTTGCAGAATCAAGTCAGCTGTATCTACCCAGCTCTTCCCCTTTTGCTTCTCTTCCTCCTCAAAACATTTGTCTCAGAACTGCGTCTACTCTTGGCTAATTGCCACTGATTTCAATGAGAGCAGTGTGCTAGAAGGACTAACTTCATATTTCAATTGAATATCATACTTGCAATTTTAGCTTTTAAATGAGTTTCTGAGGTTTTTATTGCTCATTTTTAAATGATGCAAAGAAAATCTGTCACTCAAGAATTCTATTGACTTTAGTTTCTTAGAGCTAATCATGAAACAAACTTCTTTAGGAGAGTTAGAGATGTGTTTCATTTTTGAATAAGTGCATTGAATAGGAGGAGGAAGGAGCTCAAGGGAAAGTGGAAGCACAGTAATAAATAGTCTCTATCTGTTGCGGCTTGATGCTCTCAAAGTTTTTCAAAGCTGAAGTCAATAAAATGATTGTCCTTAACTGCCATTCAAACAGCAATTTAGTGTTTAATTGTGAACATAGAACTTGCTGGAGATTTGAGCATAGGTAGAAAAAACGTACGTGAATCAGCATATTATCTTGTTCTGAGGCTTTTGAGTATTCTCAAAATGTTTAATGGATTGGGTTTTTTTAATTTGGGTATTTTTTTAATTTTCATGTCATGATGGTATAAAATATAGTTCTTTAGGAATGTGAATTTTGGCAGCTAATGAATCCACAATTTTTTTTATTTGTAGCTTAACATTTTTATGCCACAGCCTTTCACTTCAGCTATTTTTTGTGAAAAAAATAGTCCAAAGTGAGCAGTAGCTGTTTTCTTATATTTGCAGAATATTACAGCTTTTTAAATAAAACATAATGAAAGGTGTGATCCAGGGTTGATTGGTACTGTGAATGTAGTAAGATGTAGTGAAGAGTAATGATAATTAGTTCAAATTTCAGTCCTCAAATGGAAGGTATGTAAAGGAGTAAAGAAAACAAATTGCCCTAAAAAAGATAAGAAAAGTTTTAGAATCCTGTGCCTAGGATCTCTACAGGAGCTGACTTTAGTAGAGCTGTGAATTACCCCCTTGCAATTTGGTTTCCAGTCTTTGATCATGTGAAAAATACGGTACCAGAATAACCCCATGAAATTTAGGTTTTATTTCTAAATAATTGTCAAGTGCTTTTATGCTCTTAAATCTTTTTGTGAATATTTTCTAATTACTTGTAAGAAAATCAGAATTTGTTCACGAAGAAAGTCACCTTGGAGATTCTAAACTATAGGATTTTTTAAATTGCTGGTAGTTTAAATGTCCTTATCTGACTGTACATTTCATTCTACTGTTTTCCTGAAATATTAGTTACCAATTCTAATTCTACCAATTCTAGTTACCTGTGTAACTTCAAATAGTGAGCACAGTCCCACTGTATTGTAAAGATAGGTATTTTTAATATGAACTATGCTATTGTTTGATTAAACCTTAAACAACAGGGTAGAGATTTTTCTGCACTTAGAAGTCATTGATTTCCAAGTGAACATTGCTGGGCCAAAACCAAACAACACAGACTGCAAATAGAGAACTTAAAAGTTCTCTAAACACTTGAGGGTTTTACACCTTTCTTCAGGTAGCACAGAAAATTTAACTAAGTTTAAATATTTTATGTGATAGCATAAATAGTACATTGGTGTTATACAGTTACTGTAGAGTAAGTATTGTCTTTCTCATATTTTGGAAGCTAGAAAGGTTTTAACATCTTTTTGAGTTGATAATTATGGGTTAGGACATCCTTCTGCTTGTATCAAGGGATGCTGCAATAGTAGAATGTTTATTTTCTTTCCCATTACTTGTGATGAAAAACTGAAACTTCTTTTATACACTCTCTGTCATATCTCTGTTGTCTTTTCCAAGCATGGATTTAGGGGAATTGAGTGGGACATGATCATATAAAAAAAAATTAAAATGCAGGGGGGAAGGGGCCTGGAGAAAAACGGTAGAGGGTGGTTTTTCTGATTTCTCCTAACAAGTCTGCATTGTGAAGTGTGTTATTTGTCAACTAGTGGCTAATCAAGTGGAAAGATTTTGGGGGTGTTGGGTTTTTCTCCCCCATTTTTTTATTACTTTTTCCTTTTGGTAGATAAAACTTCTGGTCACAACTGTAAAACAGCTTTACAAATCATGCCCTTGTGTAGATTTTGTAACACATTTTAGTTCACTCAAGTAGAATAGGTTACAAATATATATTTTTTTTACTGATTATCTGATAAAATTTTTCATAGGCAGGTAAGGTGAATATTGATATGGTGAAATAGATAAAAATGTATATTATCAAAAATTTTACTTGAATGGCAGTATAATTGCATTTAACAGATAATGATCCACCACCCCAACTTTCTAATGAACAAATAGATTTTGTAGTTTTTAGTTAATGAAACTAACATAACTGCATGAGAAGAAAAAAGTACTTATCCAGGTATAAATTGTTAACACCAACTATAAACACCTTCTTTTCTACCCCTGTTACATTCCCAGTATAAAAGTAGGAACTACTAACTAGGACAGATTGTTGCTAGACAAGTTTTGTTTTTAAAATGTTATGCTTTGTTTCCAGACAACAATTTATTTGGTGGGCTGCACATTTATAGTGAGTTTTATAATAGACTTTATAACTACAGGTTTTCAAAAATCACACTCTATTTATAATTTTTTCAGGAGATAAATCTCCCCCTAAACTTGAACCATCAGATGCATTACCTCTTCCTTCAAACTTGGAGACTAATTCAGAACCACCAACCCTCAAACCAGTAGAACTCAATCCAGAGCAGAGTAAGCTTTACAAAAGAGTAAAATTTGATAATGAATTATATAGCACTTCCATTCAGAAAGAAATAAATGGACACACTCCAGAACACTTACTTGACAGTAATCTCAATGAGTCGACTGTTTCTGCTGTAGCTGAGTCATCAACTGATGTAAACAGACGTACATCCATTCTCTTCTGCAAATCGAAAAGTATAAGCCCCCAAAAGTCTGCAAAGAACACTGAAACCCAGCCAACTTCTCCACAGCTAGGGACCAAAACCTTTTTGTCTGTAGTCCTTCCAAGGTTGGAGACACTTCTGCACCCAAGGAAAAGATCAAGGAGTGCATGTGGAGATTCTGAGGTTGATGATGAGTCCCCTGTAAAGCGCCTGGATACAGGTAAATGTTTACAAAACTTATTTGAATGGATGCATCTGGAAAGTTAATGTACCTGTTAATTTCTACGTACATGTGATTGTTAATCTTCAGATTTTAGCACTTGAAATAGGCTGTCCTCGCTGTTACAGTTCAGAAAATTATTACTCATTTTTGTGTTGACCCTTGACAGTTAGACCTCCTGAACCAAGTTTGAGTTCTTTGGTTTCCTGATGCAGCTTTTAGGATTACACATATGGGTGGGTGAATTTTTTTTTAAACTTCCTTTAGTTGAAACCTGTAGAAAAGATGAATCGGCTGCTTTTTTGCAAATTCCATGTTAAATTACATGGAAATGTGACATACGGTGCCAAAACTAGGAGGCTTGCAAGCAGGAGCATGAAAAATACTCGTGCCATGTATGATTTCATTTTGCCAAGTGTTACTCCAAGCATATTTTAACATTATGAAACTGATGACTGTGTATGAGGCACTTTATATATCTTATGTATTTTATGGAAATGTTAAAATCTCAAAGTAAAATGACACTTCATGTGTTTTTTTTTTCTTTAGTCTGTTCACTTTAAGTAAAGTTGAAGGATCTAAGTGGAAGATTATGCTCTTCTATCTAAATATCTAAAGGATATTTTAAAGAAAATGTTACCTTGATACATTAGTGTAGAACAGCTCAAGACATTACTCACATCTTTTCTTAGCACACTGTATTTCTACTAATTTGAGAAGTTTGTATAAAACCTTTGAGGAAGAAAAGGAGCATAAGGAAATTACTTATGGATATTTCCTTAATGTCATCCATGGCTATTGCTATGACTTTTATATTACCCTTGAAATAAATACTCTTTCATTGTCACGTTGGGAAGCCTTACCAGGTATGAAAACAGCATGTGGGGGGGTTGTGTCTTTGAATGAAAGAGATAGGAGTTTAGTTTTTACATTGTGTGAAGATGTGCTCCAGAAGCTGGGGAGGGAAAGGGGGTTATATCTGGGGGAAAAGGGGAGCATTGTTGATTTTTATGTTGTTTCTTTTTTGTTTGTTTGGTGAGAATTTTTTTATTTTGAATTGTGAGATTTTTTGGGACGTGGGGTGATGTGCTTTTTTTAATTAGTTGGTTAGCTGGGGTTTTTGAATGATCAGGTGAGGACACTAATGATTCTAATGCTGGAATCACAGCATGAGAAGATGTTATGTAAGATTTAGTGGGGGGAAGTCTCTTTCATTTGTATTTTTGGGGTTCTGTTTGGTTTCCTTCTTTGGAAAGCCCCAACTTCGATTCCTTTTCCTGACACCTTGGAAAGAGCATGCAATTGGGTCTGGTACTTTGGTTCTGAAGTAAGAATCAAGTGAAGGTAGTGTCATAATAGAAATTAGTTAATCTTTATTAATGATATAAAAAGCTTTGGTTTCCAAATATCCTAATTTGCCAGTTTATAATCTAGATAATTTCATTAAGTACCTGTATATAGATTGCATTTATCACACACAGTGAATCATTCCGTGCTGGATCACACCAGGAATTAGTACTAATTCCTTGAAATTTTTGTGTTAAACATTGTGAATGTTTTCTTTGGAGGAAAGAAGAGGTTTTTATTTTGTAAGAAAGCTAATTTAATTCTTGAAGGAAAAAAAAAAAAGACAGCAACAAAGCCAAAACCCACCAGATTTCTGAATACATTTAAATTCAGCCATTTTGATTCTTTTTCTCTGTGAAGTTAGGTGTATGTGGAGCAAATGTGCTTTTGATTAGCTTCAAAACAAACAACCCAGTTACAGGAATAAAATCCAGAAGTTCAAAAGCTTTTCTGTTGTTATTTTAAAACGAAATTATGTAGTCTCTTCCTGAAGCTAGTAAAGATATAAACAGAATTAAATCTATGTAGAACTAATACTTAGGGGGCATTTACAGTTAGAATTTGTACTTGTTCAAGAAGAATTAATTGAAACAGTTTAGCCAGTTAATATTCACCTGGACATGTTCTAGTTATTCTTTAATAGTATCTTGTTTTTTAAGCATATATGGTTCATTCAGATGTGGCAGCTTATCAGATCTTACTCCTTTGATTAGGTTTCCTGTTTGCAACCAAACATTTTGCTTTCACAAAGGAAATTTTATTCCTCATGTTATTTTCAAATTTGTGCCTCCATACTAATTTAAGCAATTTGCAGTTGGCATCTATCTTGAGCTACAGTTCAGCAGGAAACCAGCACAAATGTCAGATACTTACCAAGGTTTTAAAAGTTGAGATTTTTTGTGTATGCAACTGATGCTGGTTCATGCAGATGTCTGTGTTATGATAAAAATGCATTAGGTGATGTATACAGGAATACATTCTTTGTTTGGTTATTTTTTATAAAATTTAATTGCATGCTGTAGGTAAAAACGTTTTTATTCAGTAGAATCCCAAGCCATCCAATCACAGGAAAAGGCATGCCACAGGCTCCTTGTGTGCTTTGACATGAGTTAGCAGCTTTGTGGGAAATCCCTGCAGCTGAAAATGAATTATTGTTGCACAGTTTTTTGAATGGTGCGAATGTTAAATATCCTTAACTTTACTGGATATAGAAAAAGTCATTAAAAAGAACTGCTTAATATGGAAAGCATTGAAATTTTTAAGTGGTCGAGAGCAGCACTGTCAATTCTTTTCCTTCTTAGCTACTCATAGCCAGTGTGAGGGTTTTTGGCATTATTTAAGGATGTCTTGTTGTTTCTGTCCCATACTGTACAGTCTCTGCAGTGTTTCCTCCTTTGTTGTCACTCCTGTAACTCTCACATGATGAAGTTCAAAGGAAGACTCTAAAGTTAATTTAGTTGTGTAAAACCACACCTAGCTGGTTGTTTCGTTATTATTATAGAGTGCTTTTCTTGTGCTCTCTTGACTTACATTTGGGGTTGGTGTTTTTCCCAGTTATTTTCAAGAAGGACACAAAGGATCCACTGACACACTCCTTTGTAAGTGTGGTGTCCCATATGCTGTTGGTTTTCATACACAAGATTATTGAAATGCCAACTCTTTTTCAGAAATAGGGGACTATTGAACAACATGACTTAACCTTCAAAGAGGACTGAAAGCAGTTCATTTCAATACTGTGACCTTTTATATGTGAATCTTTAAAATATATGAAGCAGTAGTGTAGTGTAATCTGAAATTTAAATTTTCTAGTGCTCTGCTAGGGCATTATCACAGAGCACATCTGTCTTCATAGTTGCTATGTGGAAACTGACAGCTACATAGTGGAGATGTGTTTAAAAATTTCTTATACATACTTGATGTATTTTGGGTGTGCTTCACATGGTATCTAGCAACAATTTCAAAAAGAAGACTATTGGTTTACTTAGGAAATTTTGGTGACAATAGACGTGTGAGTGTTGAAGGTTGGGCATGTCAGGTCTTAACTGTGACAAGTTCAATGACCTTTTCAAAACACCCATTGTATACTTGCTCTTCTGTTACAAAGATGAATCCTTTTTGTCAGGGAAATAATTGGTGCAGTTATTACATCAGAGAAAAATGAAACTGATTAATGGATAGAAGGTATATTTTACTGACCATTAAAAAATCTGCCTGTATCAGGTGTGTAAGACAGCAGATGGAACAAATTATTGTTTTAAGAAACCTTTTTTAACATTTTAAAATGCTAGATTATGATCAGATGAAATTTGCATGTGTACTTGGTGTTATCAGTCATCTCTAAGCTTTCATAAATTCAGGTTAATAATTCACAGTTACTGTTACAGTACTCTATTTTAATCAGAAACTAAGTATTTAAAATACACTATCCTAAAAAAAACACTGTAACTTACCACAGAATCAGGATTTCAAATAGTGATTATTATAGCACAGTATGTTGTGTTTCTATTATTTATTGGCCAAATAGTAGTAAGAGAAAATTTCAGTGAAGTATGTAATTTACATCATATTCTTGCTTCCAGCTACACAGATTTTTCTCAAGGTACTGAAACAGATGTAAACGAATACTTAGAATATGGATCACTGAAACAGAATACTTCACACAGTGAAAAGCACAGAGTGGGGGAATTCATCATTTCTTAACACATACTTCACGTACAGTTATCAGTATACAACAAAGATTCCTTTGTAAATGTATTAGTAAATGTTGGGCTGACTTTTGTTTCTGCTTGACTACTACAAAATGATGGCACTTAAGAACTGCCTGCAAGTAACCTGAATATGAATTCCATTTGCATTTGATAGAATTTAATATTGTAGTGATGACCATTATTACTTAATTTGATATGATAAGGGTAGAGATTATGTCTGGAGTGAAATGGAACATGGTTTATTTTTTTAATTCTTGAGTACTTAATTTCTAATAAATCTTTGCCTCTCTGGAACACAGGCTGATTTGGCTAAAAGTCAGGCTTTGCATGTACAGCATTCAGTTACCATTCACTAAATGGAGGAAGTGAAAGTAAACCGTGCATATCTAAGAAACTTACATCCTCGAAGTAAATAAAAAAAAACTAAAATAAAGGTTCCTCAGCAAAAAAACCCAAAGAAATTGGTGTAGTTGCTCTTCTGGTTATCATGGACAGGAATGATAGTATGTGTGTATATCTATCTATATATATATATGTAATCTCTATTCATGAGTCAAGTGCAGAAATTTCACTAGATCTGTTGACAGATCCACGGTCCTGATTTGTTGTCTTTAAATGCATAGTGATTGTTTCATGTGAAGTCTGATTTGAAATTTAGTTATTTGAGCACTTAGTGATGTCTGAGAACTTTAGCTTCCTGACTTCAGGAGGTTTGAAAACATAAAATATTTTAAGGTGCATTTGCAAACAAAGAAAGTATTGGAGATTAGGAAGGCCTAAAAGGAATTATTCCCTGGATTGTTAAATTTGTCAGTGTCAAGATATTGGGGACTACAGGAGTCTGACTGCTCAGTTGTCAGGATAGGTTTGGTTGATTGGTTTTCTAATAGGTTGATAGGCCACTGGGAAATACAGGATCATTTGCTAAGAAAATAAAGTAAATTAAGGAGAGAAATTAGGAGGGGAAAAAAAAAAAAGAACCCTGCTGCATTTCTTCATTTGTTTTTGGCCCACTCAAACTTTGGACAGGAGTTCTGGCAGCCCTAGGAAAATTTCTGCCAATTTAATTTCTGGGAACATTTTGAGCGATCGGGAAGGATTTTTGTAATACATGTAGAATAAAATAAGTGCATAAGGCAGAAAGACAGGGTAGGAAACTCTTTATGCCAATCAACATTCTCAATGACTTTTAAGAAAATAAATGTTCCTTTTGGTTTTATTTCATATAAATAATCATAGTATTAACTTCCTGACTGTGAAAAATCCTTTTATTATTTCTTGATTTATATTATTAAGATAGAGGGAATTTCGAGTAACATAGTTGAGAATGGTGGGGATTGATGAACACTTGGATAAATGGCGAGTTTGTGCTTTTTTCAAGGCTTGTGAAATGTGTGCATGTGTAAGGTACATTACACACTAGTATTCTGGAAATTTTTCTTGGGTCTTAAACATCTTAATTTCTCTGAAAGTGATGGATTTTGGGTTATTTTTAAGATACTAATTACTAACACCCAGCTTAAAAGTTCTTGGACATTGCTAACCCAGTTAACTTAATTATTAACCCAACAATTGCTGTCTTTTCTAAGACGATCATAACCAAATATTCTGTAATAATAAGTATTTCTAGAAGCCCTTCTGTTTTTCTTGATGCTGTAGAAATTGTGGAGCCTTTTACTGTATTTGGGAATTGCTTTTTTTTTTAAAATACTTAGCTCATTTCTTGGCCCAGGTTTGGTTTTCTAAAAAATTAAATGTCATAGTCCCCTATGTGCTTCATCTGTGACATTTAAGACTATTTTTTTCTGTGTGGTGCAGATGGTAAACAGAACTGTGGGATTTATTGAAGATACTAAAGAAGTTAGTGAATTTGGAGATTCACACTATGCTTTTTGTAAGTGTGTTCTTTATTTAAGAAGACACTTGCCATGTGTTGGGGCTGAGTATAGATGACCTGCCTTCAAAGTCACAGGCTTAGGTATCATAAAGTCCCGTCGTACGACACATACAAGGTACCAAAGTGGATCAAGTCAGCTGACCTGTTCAGAACACCTTAGAATAGTTTGGGTTGGAAGGGGCCTTCAAAGGTTATCTATTCCAAGCCCCACATACTGACCTACAGGTCTGATTTAAGAGGTGGACAATAGAAAAGGTGAATGCAGTGACTCCAACAGTAGCATCAGGCACTGAACCTGGCAGGCAAAAATACCACTCACTTAAGGCCCATTGTGCTGTGAGTGGAGAGAGTGGTGCAGGTTACACAGTATGGTTGACTACAAATTAATATCTCTCAGAGGAGGTTTGTGTGTGGATTTGTGGTTTGTGGGGTTTTTCCTTTCCCCTTTTTCCACTGAATGAGAAGAGATTAGATTACGTATTTGCATGCGCAAGGGATGTCCTCCATGAAGAGTAATTATGGTAGCATGTACTCTTTCACTGTATCATAGACGCAGTCCAGTATTTTGGGATAGTTTTAATTGAATAGCTCTCTTCTATGTTTCCCATTGTAGTACCCAGATGTAGTTTCTTAGGCGTCCACAGGGGAAGTGTGCACATTAAGAAGATATCCCATACAAAGAAACATGTAGTACTCAAAAATGGGTAAAATTGAAGCAAAGTTGCCTTTTTTTGTTGCTACCAAAACAGCAGTCATTGGTCGTGCTGTCACTTTGACAGGCCGTGCTATCCTAATGTGTTAATGCTCCCACTTTGATTTTTTCTCTTCTCCTTCCTTTTATTTATTTTTTTTTTCTTCCTTGACTTTTCCTTTTTCCCTTCCCTCCAAAGCTATAATAATGCTCAGGAATTACTTCCTAACAGCATGTTATTGGAAAACAATGGAGACAAAAGCAGATGCTGAGAACTAACCTTCATCTGATAAGCATGGCTAACTCCTCAGTTTCTAAAAAAATTCCTTGTTGAAGATAAAAGTGCTTTAGGTCTGAGGGGAAAAAAGCAACTATAGATTCATCTGATTAGACACAAAGACATGAACATGCAAGTCAGCCTTATTTTAACTCTTTTGTTCAGTGTTACCTAAGAATAACAAAGCTGGGCTGGTATTTAATACCTCTTGATTATCTTCTCTTGACGATGCTTCAGGCACTGTCAGGTTGACTGCATGAGCAGTGAAACATCTCATTTGGTCTTTGCAGCTCCTGTTGATGAAGCCAGGAAGACAATCTTAGGATAGGAAGCACTCTTAGTTTTTGCTAGGCTGGAATAATTTTTTAGTATGATGTTTCAGTCTCAAAGGTTTCAGGTCATGCACTTCCCAAGTACACCGCAAGCTATCATAGAAGGAGGCTGTAAAGCACTGGATCTTTTATACTGAACCACATGAAGTTTTAATCTCCCTGCATGAAGTACCTCTCAAGGTAAAAAAGGCCTGGAAAATTAGGACTGGGAATGCAGCTGTGTAACTTACTGAAGTAATTCAAAGATTTGCAGTTTACCGTGGTGTCCTGTATGTCAATTCAGGAGTGGCAGATCTCTGCCTTGATCTTTCTTTCAAGTAGCAGCTTTTTGTTTTCTGTTCCCTGTCCTGGAAAGTGGGACAGATGAAGAACCAGTTTTCCTAAATAGCTGTAGAAGGCAAATAAATGCTAAATTACTTATTTTTAATAGAACAGGATTGCTGGACCTGCTTACGTATGAGGGCTCTGGAGTTCTCTGTCCATCTGTTTCCTTTTCTTTGGATTCCATACCCAAAAGTTGTGTTCTCACAATTACAGGGTAGACCCTTACTTTCAATGAAGAAAAAAATGTGTTGATAAAAGCTCTGTATAAAATCCTGTAGATAGTAATTTACAAAATTAGTTCCATTTAGGAACAGCTCAATTTAGGAATGGGATAGCCTCTCTTTGTAGGTACAGATACTGCTGGGCTGCTCTGAAAGACTGCTAGGCACTAGGATTTTCATGAAGTATGTTGATAAATAATTATCATGCTTTTTTATTACATAAGTTGAGAATTAAAATCATGTTTATTGGTTTTAATCTTTAAGTCTTTAAGAAATCTCTGAAGTTTTTTTTCATTTATATCAGGATTTTGTAGGTGAGAAAGTAAAAATCTTCAAATGGAAAATGTGTAAAAAAATTTGTTTCTTTTTAAAGGATCTTTACTGTTTGGGCATAAATCAGTAAAAAATGTTTGGAAAAAAGATTCTGATCTTAAATCCTCTCAAGCAGTATTTGCCAAGGTAATTAGAAGGAAACGGTCCTAAATATTACTGACTTTCTGTAGTAATTTCTTGGATCCTGAATGACATAACATGGTCCATATGTGATTCAGGCATTTAAAGCTTGTATTTTACAATCATCTGTGTGTGTTTTACTTCTCATAAATTATATAAACCAAAGCTGATTCAAGAATTCAGTTTGTAAAGTTAGTTTTGAATTTTTCAGATTTTGTGTATGCACTTTTTAATGGCATTTTCTATTCTACTGCTTCATCAGTCTGTACCACTGAAACAGCTGATACTGTCTTAGAAGAAGTCATAAAAATTTTTTTTTGAGAAATGTTTCTGCTTGTATGCTCTTTTTTCGTTTCAGAGTTTTCTGGAGTGTTTTCAAACTCCTCCACTAAGGTTGCCTCCCACTTGTATATTTTAAAATGCCTTGAGCAGTCATCGTACAGTACAAAGATCCTGTTGTAGTGCAGAGCAACATATGATCTGTATCTTATGGAAGCTGTACTTATTAAATGTTGGTTAGTTTTCCTTTCTGTTGTGAAAATCAGATTTTGCTGTTGTAGCAGAGTCTCATCTGATTAGCCAGAGACACTTCTTAATTCTCGGATTTGAAGAAAATTAGTAGTTACAAGATGAATTCTTTGGCATTCTTTTGGAATCCATCAAATAGGCCATTCATTGACCCACCAAACTTTATTTGTTCTATGTCACTTAAACCTTTAAAGGTTAAAATTTTCTGGTTAGGATCTTGAAAGGTGCCGCTGTTCGGTGTGTAGGTGCCACATCATGGGCTCATACTGAGCTGTCTTTGCGATCTTTAGCCATGACCAAGTTTTAAGCAAGTTTTAAAAGCTTTGGTTCTAAGGGGACTCTCACACCAGGGTTTGTAGTCTTTGAGTAACTGGCTTCCATTTCGTCTACATACTGAAGACTGTTTTAAGCACTGGAAACTTTGTTGTGCTGTGATATTCATCACTGTATTCTGAAAAGAAGAATTGTGTTTAATACTCCTACTGCACTCCAGAATTTACTGTTTGAAGTAACATTTAAAGGGTTACTCTTAGGGTCACTCTTAAAAAAGACTTAGTAGATACCTTCCTGTTTTTGCAGTCTGCCCATTTTCAAGGGCAGACTGCAGAATTTGCATTTTTAAGAGTACATTTTTAAGAATACAGTAACTTTTGATGATTTATTACCTTAAAGTATTCCTTTATCCTGTGTGTGCGTCCTTGTATATATAAATCCCCCTAAATCAGTGAAATCCCCTTTCTTACTCTTACTGGAGGTATTTTTAGATGCATTTCTAAACTGTGTTCTTGATGCATATCATGCACGTGGAGGTTGTATTCTGTGCTTTCAATGACTTTCAGTATTTTCTTTTTCAAGAAAGAGGCCTGAATCAAAGTGAAACTTATTTAGATTGTCCATTTAGAAACCTTAGCTATTAGTGATAGAATATGTGGGACTCTTTTGTCATTCTCACTATCTCTGGACACTGCTGTAAGGATGGCTTATTTATTTGAAAGCTCTTTTTCCTTTCGGAGAGACTTAATGGCTTTTTCACTGTCTTCCAGGTTCTCATATTAACTAATATCATGCTGGGTATTTATCTCTTTGGATCCTAATTATTTTCTATTATCCTCAACATGGAATGGAATTCAATTAAATGATCATTTTGGAACGCAGAAAGACAATTACATTTGAAGTAATTAATTTGGATCATGTTGGAGACACCAGCCATCCTTAAAACAAAAAACAAATAGAAATGAACACTCTTGGAGGAAGTCTTTGACATATATGAAACTATGCTCTTCATTCAATATATTGCCCCATTTCCGTAAGTTACAAAGTTGTACGTGTTGTAGTATATGTGACACAGATTGGTCGCAGAGTTTTACCAGTCCCAGCATTCTTATTCCCAGAACATGTTCTGTGAGAGCAGATTAGTTAACAATGCTACATCTTCATCCTTTTCCCTTCCCCAAAAAAAGTCTCATCTTCCCTGGAGAAATGAAACCTACCAAGAAAAAAATGGGGTATTTTAATAAAATACACATTTTCCTCTACTGTATGTATATTTTAATGAAGAGTAATGTCACTGGTTCTGGGTAAGTGCACAAGTCACGATGGAAAATGAGACTAAATAGTATTATATAAGTGCTGGTGCACTGTCATTTTTTGAATGCTCCCAGGTTTTTTTTGTGGTTGAATCTCAGCCCTTCAGGTCTAGTTTTAGTAGAGCACTTCATCTTACATTTGGATGTGCTTGGTTTTGCATCAAGCTATGCATAGTACAGTTTTAATTGCTTTAGAGTAATTTTGTATGAGTTCTGCTTCTTTTTATTTCAGCAGAACTGTAAGATGTGATTACAGTCTGAAAAGCACAATTCTGTATTCTGGGGCAGCATTTTTTACATTCATGGACATGCTGTGCTGCTCTTCGGACTATACTGAGCTTTGTTCCTCCACAATTTTTGTCAAACTTTTGCTCTCCTTGGGGAATTACCTTTTCTTGCTTCCATTAATTTGCTGTGGACAACAAGATTCTAACTTGCTTGTTGTAGGTAGTCAATGAAAGTTGTAATTGCAGCTTAAGAACAAACTGGCACTGTTGAGAAAAAGTTAAAACTTTGCCTGATAAATACAGTTTTCAGTGCAGTGAGAGATCTGTGGAAAAGTATCAGGCCGATCATCTTTGCCTTACTTTTTTTTTCTTCTTAGTTAGCATTTCTTTATTTTCAGAATGGTTGTGTTGTATGCTATGATTGACAAGGCAGTAAATTTTCCATGTAATTTGAAGTTGAGCTGAAGATTAGAAATGGCAATAACCCTGCATTTAAGATTGATAGCAGACTGTTGTTTGAGAATTCCCTTTTTAATTGAAAAAAAGTTAAGTTCTGCCTCTTGAGAGTGGACTGCTTTTTTGAAAAAACTTAAGAACAGAGGGGAAAAGAAATGAACCACTAGTGAAAGGCTTTTAGTTTGATATTTGGGACTTTTGCGGGGAAGGGGAGGATTATCATGCAGTGGTGTTGCTGAGGCAGTATGTGTAAGATCAGTACCTGACAGAAAGTTTCACTCCATGACTATAGAGAAAGCTCATTTGATCTAACAAAATCAGGAGCTTCGGAAAGCTGCAAGCAGGATGTTACGTCTCTCATGGATTTTCTTTCTTTGACCTTCTTAGTTATAGCTACTGACGCAATGAAATGCGAGTTCCTTAAAGCGAATGGAGATCTTTAATTTCACATACTCTAGCAGCTACAGGACATTGGGTGTTTCATGATTCATGGTAGAAAATAGTTTTGTAATGATAGAACAGAAACCAAATTGTGTAGTATATCTGGGGGTTTTTTTGCACATCAGTGCTACTACCATAAAGCACTTAGATTTTATTGCCTGGGTTTTTCTGGCAAGTTACAAGGTCACTTGCAAACTGCTTCATCTATGACTAGATAGGAGTGTGTTTTGTTTAAAATAAGCATTGCGTTTTTCCTTTCTTAAAATAATGCCTATTCCCTATAACTTCTGAAATGTGAACTGTATAAACTTGAGTGGCATGGATTGTGTAAGCTCCTGTCATTTAGGGCTTGATGGTCAGGAAAACTACTCCTGCAGTTAGCTTGCATGTTCTTTGTTTTTCATACTTAAAACAAGTAAGAGAGAAATAATGTCTAAAGGAAGCTCTGAATTCTTTTGCACCTTAGTATTCCGAATTTGTTAAAAATGTTTTGGGGTTTTTTCCCCACTTACTGTAGTTTAACCCCAGCTGACAACCAAGTACCAGCCAGCCACCCCCTCACTTCCCCGCTCCTCCCTCCCCCCAGTGGGATGAGGATGAGAATCAGAAAAAGGCAAAACCTGTGGGTTGAGATAAGAACAGTTTAATAATTGAAACAAAGTAAAATATAATAGTCATAATAGGAAAAAGAGGAATGAAACCCAAGAGAAACAAGTGATGCACAGTACTGTTGCTTAGCACCCACTGACCAATGCCCAGCCCCGTCCCGCAGCAGTGCCCGTCCCCCAGCAGTGATCAGCTCCTCCCAGCCAACTGCCATCTGTTTATCAATGGGGCGTGGCACTCCGTGGTACAAAATATCCTTTTGGCCAATTTGGATCAGCTGTCCTGGCCATGCTCCTTCCCAGCTTGTGCAGCTGCTCACTGGCAGAGCATGAGAAGCTGAAAAGTCCTTGACTTACTGTCAGCACAGTCATCAACTCAAACATTAGTGTGTTATCAACATTATTCTTACACTAAATCAAAATGCAGCACTGTACCAGCTACTCAGAACAAAATTTGCTCTATCCCAGCAGAAGCCAGGACACTACCATTAATAACCAATTCTACAGATTGATAGAACATTTTTTACTGTAATCTTAAGTGAATTAAATGAGTCATTAAACGCTCACATTATATTTAAACTAGAATAAAGCTGGACTGCCCCCACAGAGAGCTGTCTCCATTGCTATAGTTGCATATTTCTGTTGTATGCCTTGTTTCTTAGCATCAGCAGTCAGGTGATCACATGGTTGCTTTGTCCAGTGCATTGCTGATAACTAGCTCCTTACCATGACCAAGTATTTCTTGGCACTGACATGGTGACAATGAGAAGACACCATTGCCAGGGACTGAGAGTGCCAAAATGTTCATTTTGGTGACAGCACAGTCATAAACGGACTGAAGTAATCAAAATACGAAGCCCTTTTGTCCTGGGTGTGCATATACGTACAAAGCCAGCATATGCCGAGATAAGTTCCCAAGTCACATTCAGCTCTTACATAGTTAAATGTTTTACACATGCTCTTATAATACAGGTACTTCTTTCCACTTTCACAGTCTATTGGGAACCTGAACTGTGCTCTTGTTCTGGCAGCAATCATTACTCGATCTGTCCTTCTGTTTAAAATTCAGTCTGTGATCTGACTTGTTTCTGCTGATAGCTGATTCACATTAGCTAGATGCCTGGGCGGTAACTTGAGTAATGTGTCTCCGGCTTGTGGTGAGA
Source organism: Gymnorhina tibicen (assembly GCA_013399875.1). Classification (NCBI taxonomy): domain Eukaryota; kingdom Metazoa; phylum Chordata; class Aves; order Passeriformes; family Artamidae; genus Gymnorhina; species Gymnorhina tibicen. The sequence goes on from VXAZ01007505.1 coordinate 1,543,630, forward strand.
TGAAAACAAAACAGTTTATACACCTCACTTGAAAGATAAGTCTGACAGGATATAAAAACCAGTTTTTGCAGAGACCCAAGAGATGTCCTTTGCAGAATGTTTTTTTCAGCTTTTCATTTCAAATGCCATGTGAAGTGTACTGTGATAACTTAAATTCCCCTATATACTTTCTCATAAAGCATACTCTGTTTCAGCACAGTCTAGGACCCAACTCCTCCTTAATCTGCAGCTATTTTTATCAACTTGCTGAGAGTGAGAACAAGATTAATCAATAGCACTGATCAGTAGTTTGGTGCTTGACACTCAGGACAATGGTACCTTTATCATTTTCCTTCTGTAGGAAATCAAAGACAAATATAGGAGTTACAAAGCAAACACTCCTGAATGAATATTTACAGTGTCAACTAAATGACAATGAAAGAGAATGCTTATATGTAAATCTTTCAGAACATTGAGTAAATTATCTTTTTTCTCTTTAAAATTATGTTGATAATCCAAATGGAAGGTCTCCTGGGGTGGAGGGGAAAATCCCATAAGTCACTGTATGGAAATGCTTGAAAAATTACTGGATTGTACGAAGTAATTTGCTAAGCTCAAGTTCCTTAGTTGTCAGCCTTCTTTGCAGAGGTCTTCACAGCAAACAGACTGGAAGAATTAAACTTAATAAAGGGAGTTCTGCCATAATTGTTTTATACCACAATGCTCTGTGGAGGGACATGTGAAGTTACATAATTTAGTTTGACTGTGTCGGAATGTACAATGATCGTGATGGCCTTCAAGTGTCATGTAGTGGTAGGATGGCTGGGATGGGTAGCTCTTTTTTGTGTTGCGAGCGGCATGCTCAGAATAGAATTTGTGTTAAAATTCTGTTCTCTTTGTAGCCTACAGTTTGCAGTAGCTGACTGCAGGCTGGTACCATTGCCTTTAGTGAGTACATTTCTGATGCTATTCTAAAGTCTCTGTTGGATTCTTTCCTTGTTAGTCCTAATGTCCACACCCCCACACACGCTCCCACACACCCTGGAAAGTCTTCAGAATGCTGTCTTAAAAGTCTTCATTTGTCTCTTTAATTAAGTATAGAAATGGCTTAATAAGGACAATACTGTTTGTATAGGAAACCCAGAGCTGGACTGGCAACAGCCAGTCAAATAAGTAGCTTGTAATATAAAAGCCTTTTAAATGTTTTCATTACAATTATGGAATTAAAATGTAATATTCTTTGATGTATATAAACTTGTGTTAGGGGAAGACTAATTAAAAACAGTAACATGTATATTACTGATTATTGGTGACAGAAAACAGTCATCATCATGTCAGTCAGTCTGAATTTACTGAAATGCAAAGACTACCAGGAAGAACTATATAGTGTCACGAAGAAATCCATACCAGTCTTACTTGCAGTGTTTGAAAAGGATTTTAATGATTATAGCATTGCATTCAGATGAGTCTTTTGTTGCCTTGGTAATCTGCCTGATTTGTAACATTTTATTTTCTTGGGTTTTTTTTCTACGCAGCTTCTGCAGGCTGATTGTTTTAATAGTTGGAAACATTACATGCAAAAACTGATTTGATCCTCCATTTCGCATTTCCCATATTACAACCTCTGCTTTCGTTTTTTTGCACCTTACCTAAATGTTCATCCTGTCTTTAAAATCTGGACAACAGGAACTTCCTATTTATAATACTTTTTGAAATTAAATATTTTGTTAATATTCATGTTCTTTTTCATCACACCGAAATACTTGAAGAACAAAACAATAATGATACGTTGTGTGAATACAAAAAGTTGTTAATGAAAATGGTGCGGTTTCCAGTTTGATGCAGTTTATTTTTTGTGTTATGTTGCAGGTCTATCAAATGGTTTTGGAGATGAAAGTAAAGAGAGAGCATTAGATGATACTCCAGGAAGAAAAGTTGAACCTCGTCGTCGCTGTGCATCAGAATCTAGTATTTCATCTAGTAACAGTCTCTTGTGTAACTCAAGGTAAAACTGTAAATCTGAAATACCAATTTGAGACTGAATATGTCAGTTTTCTATACTGCTTGTGATCCACATTGGAGGATTGCATAATGTTTGGAAAAAAGAATGTATTTCAATTTTCTCAAGTTATGTCAGATCTGAGATACCTTTCAGGATTGCTGGGATTCTTCTGTTGAATTCAGGTTATTGCATATCCAGGCAGTTACATTTTTAAACTGACTATTCTTCTCTTGCTCTCTAAAGATACAGATATGTTTGTGCATATAGTATCTTGGTTTAATTACCTTCCTAATCTGGAAGTGTGTGTTTATTTTTGTGAGGGCGAGAGAGAAGCAGCCTAAAAAGCAGAGTCTTGTACACAGAAAAGGTAGTAGTAGTTCAATAGCTTTAGAACTGTAGGTTGTCATTCTGTGGATTGCTGGCTAGGTACTACAGTGATGATAGTAACTGTGTACCAACTATTGACTTTCTCTCCATGGAGTCTGCTGTTAAAGGCAGGACTGTCAGAATGGACACCTCTGCCACCATTGATAAGTATGTCTCCACCACCAATGGTGTATCTTCTGAAAGAACACTAATGTCTGGGTAGAAGGTAGCTGTCTCCAGTCCTGGGCTATGAGGATGGGGCATACAGGAGAGTCTAGGGTAAATCTGCTAGCAAAAAAAAGAGGACTTTATTCATGGGTTCAGGTTAAGGGAATGGTGTTAATGCAGTCACGTCAAGCAGGCTTTCAGAAGCAGAGAGAATTTAATATTGCTTCTATTTTAAATGTGATATTCTAGATCAAATTGTTAGTATAATTGTTGTTCAGATTCTATGATTTCTTGAAGAAAAGTCAGGTGTGCAGAGAACAAATTTCCCATTTTGAGTATAGACATTTCACAATTGAAAGACTGAAATTTGTAGCGAAAAATTAAAGAGAATAGTTGTGTTTTCTATGTAGTGGAACTGTCTTCTGCTGATAACCAGGCAATTCTGTGCATGAAAATAATCAGGGGTTTGGCTTTTATGTTGTTGTTTGTATTCATTACACAAAATACTTTTAGAGCTTGCTCTACTGATTTTACTCTGTAGTGATGAAATTTAAATTCTTGTTCAAAGTTTTGATTTATAGTGAACAATGTTAATTATCAAGTAATGGTTTTAATATTAATACTTTTGTAGTTTCAGTCTCCCAAAGTGTGGTAAAGGTAAACCTGCCCTGATACGGAGACACACACTGGAAGACCGAAGTGAATTGATATCATGCATTGAAAATGGAAACTATGCCAAAGCAGCAAGAATTGCAGCTGGTAACTATAAATAATTGTATTCTTAATAGTGTTGTATAACTATAATTTTGTCCATTTATTTGACAGCTTCTAACATTCTTATTTGCACTGCTTAAATCCATTAAGTGTTCTGAAAGTGTTGTTGATATCCTTCCAGAAACTACTGGATTCTGCTTTTGATGCTTTAAAGACTTTTAAAAGAATAGTATCTGACTCTGATTTTAATTAATTGTCTCTCCTAGCTTGAGGAAATAAAGAGGTTTTGAAAGAAAAAAAGAAGATGAGTTTTCTTTTACAGATGTTGCAAAAGAAAATTAGTAGTCATATGTGCTAGATTAGTAACCCCTTACTACCATGTGGAATAATGTATTACTTGTATATACACCTGAGAAGTCTCTGAGTCTGGCTGCATGCATCCTGTCAGCTTGTGTATGATTTTCTACTCAGCATTAAAATACCATTTTCTTTGCGGCTGAGAATAATGTAGGTTTTTTTCTTGTTAGCTGCCCTGAACAAGAGGACTTGTACTGTTTTTATGTACCAGATACAGTTCTACGTACATATTTCAAGAAACAGTCTGTAAAGGAAGGATGCATTAATTGAAACCCTCATGGCTCTTTCTAACTGGCATGTGAATACTTTACCAACTGTTATTAACAGAGCAGAGAAATAGAACTTACTGTGCAGAATGATTGAACTAATTTTTATGTGGTCACTTTAAACGCTTTCTTCTAACTATTTCTACTTTTAAAAGGTCTTAAACCACTTCTTTCCCCTAGTACATTTTTGTAATGTTGAGATAGAACCTTTCATTATACATAAGCAATGCCCATTTGAAATGGGAGTGGACTGAGAATAATTGAGAAATAAGTTGTATTTTGGCAAGTAGTGAGCTACTTCTGTGAAGTATTGCCTTACTGCTGAGGGAAAGTGCAGCTGCAGCCCCTGAACTGTATCTTGGTACTGCATTTCCCCATACAAGCAGTCCTGCCTCACCTTTACAGCACGTGAACTTGGATAACTTTACCCCCTTTGATCACCACCCCCAGTTCCATCTTGAGGGTACAACTCACTGTCTTCTGATCAGTCTCTGGGGGACCAGTTGTGGTTTTGGTCGACTGAAAGGCTTAAACCTGTTTCAGGTTTCAATCCATTGGTCAGCAACGGAGAAGAAAGTGGAGGATTCTGGTAGAAGTGCACAGTAAAATAAACTCAATTGTTTATTTTGAGAAGAAATAAAACACTAGTGCTGCTGCCTGGAAACCTGTTGATGTTTTTGAGCTTGACTGCTCAAAAGGAAAGGCCAGGGCAGAGAGACCAAAAGATCTTGTTAAAAATAAATAGAAATCAAAATGCAGGTTAGAACTTAGGCATAAGAATAGAAAGGTGTACCAAACAAATGTTGTTGAGTTACCAGGTGCTATATGGGTATCCAGGTATCCAACACTTGGAAACACAGACCATGCAACTTGCATGTTCAAAATCATCACCTATTTGACAGGATTGTCATCACAGTTGTAAAAGAAACTCTTATTTGAAGTACCATAATTTTATATTTTCTTTGGAGCTTCTTCAAAGGGCAAGAATTATTGGAATTTGGCACACACTTCCTAAGAACTAAGATGTTCTAAGATACGCCATTTCTAGAAGTGTCTAAACCCTTGTTCTTTATCTGTGGGCTTGGAATAAAATAGTAGTATCATGTAAAAAGAGCTGTTACGAACACTACCTGTTTTTTATTGGTATGTGTGTGAAAGGTGGTATTAGTATTTGGATTCTAATGATCATGAGCTATTGATTAGGAAACCAAGAACTGCAGAAGATTTGTCTGAGGTTTCATTCTGGAACATTTTAATTTTGTATTTCTTTGTTCTTAGAAGTTGGGCATAGCAGTATGTGGATTTCAACTGATGCTGCAACATCTGTTCTTGAGCCTCTAAAAGTAGTATGGGCCAAATGCAGTGGATATCCCTCTTACCCGGCTCTGGTAAGTGCCCGGCTTCCCAGAAGTAGAGTAGTGATACTGTTTCTGGTCTGAAAACACCATCTGCAAACTTAAGGTAATTGGTAATTTCCCATTCAGGTTGAATAAAGGTAGCTTATTTTGCCTTCTTTACCGTGCATTGAGTTCATAAAGTTACTGCAATATCAAATTTTAAGTCAATAATCTCTGTTACCCAGCCCGTCCTTTGAGATGTGCAGTACTCCTGTGTCATGGTTTAACCCCAGACAGCAGCTAAGCCTCCTGCAGCCGCTTTCTCACTCCCCGTGGATGGGGGGAGAGTTGGGAGAGTGAAAGTGAGGAAACTCGTGGGTTGAGATAAAGACAGTTTAATAGGGAAAGCAAAAGCCATGCACACAAGCAAAGCAAATTCATTCACCACTTCCCATGGGCAGCAGGTGTTTAGTCATCCCCAGGAACACAGGGCTCTGTTACATGTGGCTTGGGAAGACAATCAAGCTGAATGTCCCCACCTTCTTCTTTCTTTGCTCAGCTCCATATATAATAAACATGATGCTGTATGGGATGGAATATCCCTAGGGTCAGTTGTGGTCAGCTGTCCCAGCTGTGTCCCCTCCCAACTCCTTGTGCACCCCCAGTCTCCTCACTGGTGGGGCAGTATGAGAAGGGGAAGAGGCTTTGACTCTGTGTAAGCACTGCTCAGCATTAATAAAAACATCTCTATATTTATTCAGTGCAGTTTTCAGCCCAAATCTAAAACATAGCCCCTTACCACCTACTGCAAAAAAAATTGCCTCTATCCCTGCTAAAACCAGCATACTTGTCTCAGTAGTCTTTGTTTCTGCATTATATATTGTTTCTGCCGCAAAATGAGTATAAAAATACTCCTGATTCTACAGTTCATTAAGGAAACAAAAAACTCAATAGTTTGAATGAACTGACTGATTGCAGGCAATTGTAAATGATGTACTGGAAACTTAAAGCTGTTAATATAGGAATTGATACATATGCTTCTGTTAATATGGGAGAAAGAGACAGTTCTACTTATATCAAAGCTTGCAGAGAAGATGTTGATAAGGTGTTTGGCTTTAGGCCTTTGGGGTTATATGAACAGTTTATACACTGGCTTGATTTATATATGAATCTGGACAATCATGACTTTTAATATGTGTGTTCTAAGGGCAACATGAAATGTAATCATACAGAGTCAGGTTAAAACATCTGACATTCAGAGCACTTGAGTTTAAGTGCTCTCAGTGGCTAACTTGGCTCAGACGCTGAAATTTGACGATTTGACTGTCTCTTGTAAGGTGTTAGCGCTAGATTTAAGCTGATGAAGACCAAAGGGTTCTTTTTCTGCCTTCTCCTTTATGTCAGCATTGGTGTTTCTGAGAGTGTGGTAAGTTGATTGAGGAGTTAATCTTCCATCAAGAGAAGAAAATTATTCTGATTTCTACAAGCTCCCCACAGTATTAGCTTTCTGTTCATTTAGTTCCCAAAGTCAGTTTACTGTGGATTAAGATTGGTGCCAGTGTGGATGCTAGAAAAGCAACAGGAGTTTGTAGAGTAGGAGATGGGTGGAACAGGCATGGAGTAAAAACCCTTCTTTGGGTGGAAGCTGAGCACTTAATAATGCTGTGATCTGCCTACAAAGGAGTTTTTCCATCAGGATGGTTAGTTTAATGTTAGCAGCATATTACCTCTCTCCCTCAAATTTTGTTTAGAAAGACTTTGTGAGTGTAACTGCGTGTTTTGGTGACGACTGAGTCATTAAATTGGATATACAAGATGTTTGAAAGTGATACCCTTCTTTTTTCTCTTTTAAAATTTTTGCTCCAGAGTTTGAGTATGGAGAATGTATTTTACAGAAATACTCACACCTTAACATAGGTTGTTTCTTTAAGGTATATGAATTTCAAACCCCAAAATTTGAGGCCAGTTACAGGTTTTAGAAATCCTGATATGACTTTTTCATTCTAAAACCTGCTTGTGAGTCTCAAAGTTGTACTAAGTGAAATTCAGACAGGACTTTTAAGAACTGATATGGGTGAAAAATGCTTTTTTCAGTGTTTTCAGTCAAGTCTGCCACTAGGTCTCCACTATGCCTATTCAGCATATTTTTATGTCAAAAACTTGTGTGTAACACAAAGTCAGTTTATATCCAGTAGCTGTTTAGTTTATTATTCTTCTCTTGTTAACTTAATTTGTAATATCTTCTTAAAATAAATTACATCATTTTAAATATGAGGAACTGTCCTTTCTTCTCTCTCACAGATTATTGACCCTAAGATGCCTCGTGTTGCTGGCCATCACAACGGTGTTACTATACCAGTGCCACCTCTAGATGTACTGAAAATTGGAGAACAAATGCAGACCAAATCAGATGAGAAACTATTCTTAGTACTATTTTTTGACAATAAAAGAAGTTGGTATGTTACTGAGATGTATTGTTTGATGCAATGACTTAAAATTTTAAAAACCTGTACCTTTGATCCAGAAGAAAACTGAAACATTATTTTTCCATTCATTCCTATGGAAGTATAAATTGTAAGGTTAAAATTTCATATTTGAGTCCATTTTTGGACCAAGGTATATATCATCACTGAAAGATACCTTTTTGGTCAGTTTGGAAAAAAATAATAGAAGTCATTAAATAGTCTTCTTCATTTACAAGCTGCTTTCATTTATTGACCTGATAAAATGTGGTTGCTTCATGCTATAAAATGATTGCTTCATTGTTTCATAGGTTTTTTAAAAGTCATATTCTAACATTTATCTCTATAATCCTTCATCATTGCTTTCCGAATGGCACTTCTCCCCCCAGTCTACTCAAGTGCATTTTCTTTGAATTTTTAACCTGTCTTTAGTTAAATGCTTTATTAACATTTTCATTTGAAGTTCTTAGCCTTTTCTAAATTTTTTCATGAAACCTTCCCTTTTTCCATTTATTTTGGTGTCAGCAATATGCTGTGTAGAGCCTGAAGGGGGATAATTCACGCGGCAAAACATTCTCTTTCCCTCCCGAGTGGTCTTTGGTTTTAGGGCTGGTGGGGTTTTTCTGGGGGGTGTGGGGAGGCACACTAGGTTTTTTGGTGTTCTTTTCTTTGTTAGGGTTGTTTTTGGCTTTGGTGGATTTTTTCTAGACATTGAAGCTTCTCATCTACTTTTCATCAGACTATGTATTTCTTTTCTGTGTTCTCTGTAGACACTCTTCTCCAAGTTTCCATACAGGTCAAGCTAACTGTAAATCTGTCCATATCTCAGTTTTTCTCTCGAATTTGCTTACTTGTAGGTATCAGCTTCCTCTTTAGATGATTTTATGTGGTGTCTGGTCATGCTGCCATTCTCCTGACTCTCTCTGTGCCAGTACACTATCACTTAAATAACTTGCTGTCTAAATCTTACAACTGATGTTTGCTCCTCTGCCCCTTAGATCTTTTGGCATAATTTCTGTGTTCTTCAATTATTTTCTTAATTAATTGGTACTTCTTCGTAATTCTCTTCGTTCAGTTGCACGGGATTCCATAAGATCCTGCATTCTTCTGCCTCTGTTGACAGAGAACATCTGCATTTAAACATACTCAGCATTCTGTTTCTCATTTTTTTCTCTTACTGGTGTCACCAGTGTAATGCATGTTCTTCCCGGCCACTTTCTTAATAATTGCTGTGATTGCTTCTTGATCTGGCAGTCCTTTGCGGCTTAAACTTTTCAGATTAGTCTCTATATGCAGGTGGTCCTAAACCTTGTAAATATTGTGCTAAGTTGTCTCTAATGGTTACTCTGCATAGATGGACAGGAAAAGACTCAACACTTCTTCCAGCCCTTTTCCTCCCCTCTACCCTGACCCCACCAACTTGTTTTGGTAATGATTCTTTTATTGTGACTATTTTGGCACTCAAAATTCTCCCTCTGTTGTGTCTCTTTCAGTCTTGAACCCCTGTCTGTGATTTTCATTCATTTGCAGGGTGTGTGTCACCTTCAGTCTGTGATACCAGTGTCTTATCACCTACGGATTTTCATATTTGTTTGTTCTTCACCGCTTATATCTGGACGACTTGGAAAGCTTTCTTTTAAAAATATCTTCTTAAAACTTCCTGTGATCTGTATTAAAACTGATAATGGTTAGACTGCTGCTTTTCATGCTGTTACCATACTGTCTGTGTCCTTGTACTGACTCTTCGCATTTTATTTCAGTGTGTATGCTCAGTGCAATAGGGCTGTTGTTTAGAGTGCTTTAAGAGAATGAAAATATTTCAGTATTTCAATTTTATTTATTTAAAAGAAAGTTTTTTCAGATTTGCATTTGATTTCCTATTGGTTCAGCTCCAAATGGTCTCCCAAACTAATGGTCTTAAACAGATGGAGGGTCTCTGCCTTTTGTAGGATTGCGATTGCAGACTACAGTAACATACCTTGATAGATATTTATTCATTTACCTAATTTTTGTTTTCCTTAATGTCTGTGACTTAAGAAAACAGGATTACAATCAACATTTATGAAAATTATGTAGATGTAATTTATGCTTTTAAAGTAAATATTTAGAATGCTTTAATTAGAACGGGATGTAGAGATTTTTCCATTATCACTCCTCTATGTCCAGAATTTGAAGATATTTATGGAGCTTAAAACAGAAAAATAAGGAGCTAGTGGGATTTCATACTGTAGGGTAAAAGCACGCTAAGCAGAACTTCCTTGCCAGTGTAGCTTTCCCCATAAAGAACAAAATGAGATGCCTGAAGTGTAAGGCAAAAATCCATCATCTGAAAACTCCTTGTAATGCTGGAAGGGAAAGAATGAAGAGAAACAATACTGTGCCAGGTGAATCTTGAGCCACGCCCATTGTTAGTTGCTGCTGCCTATTTAACCGCATCGGTATTTCAGGCTAATTTTTTTCTGTTGATACTTAATCACTAAATACCACTGAATTGGAATGTATCCTCTGTTTTATGGAAGAGATTTTCTTAATATTTTATGTTCTTTAAATATTTAAGGCACTACCTTAAAAGGTGCTTTATTGTTTTGTTTAAGATGATAAAGCTGATCTGCGATACGAAAAACGTGGCACAGTAGCCCTGACATTTCTGGAAAAACTTCTTGATTTTATTGTATATTTAACAGATTTATTTTTTACCCTTTTGTTACAGGCAGTGGCTTCCCAAATCCAAAATGGTTCCCCTTGGGATAGATGAGACCATAGACAAGTTAAAAATGATGGAAGGACGTAACTCAAGCATACGAAAAGCAGTAAGAATTGCTTTTGATCGTGCTATGAATCACCTGAGTCGAGTCCATGGAGAACCAGTCAGTGACTTCAGTGATATTGACTAACAGAGATTCTCTAGCAAGGCATGAAAAATACCACAGAGACTTGAACTGTACTAATGAACCTCTTTGTCTAAAAGAATGTATTGAAGATACAACCCCTTACTTGTTGATTCAGTGGCTGAGTTCTCTAAACTTGAAATAGTTGAGCAATTCTTCTAAATCACCATTGCCATATTGATTAATTATTTTATTGTGTTGTAGATTGGAGGATTTTCCACTAAACCTGTTAAAATGTCTTGTTCATAGTGTTCATAATTGTACATAAATGTATATTCAACACTTAACTTATTCTGATTTTAGAAGTAGCTCCTTAATTCCTTTTATAATTTTGCTGGGGAGGGAACTGGGTTTTGTTTCTATGCTTTTTACTTTTTTCTTTCTTTCTTTCCTTCTGAGGTTAAGTTACCTAAGCACCATCTTCCACCTTGAGGTGTTTAGTGGATCTTAAAGCCTAATATCAAAATGGCATCAAATATATGTTTGCCTAAATCATATACAGTATGGTGCTGCTTGTATCATTTCTTCCTTGGTCTGTAGCTTCTGAAAAAGACTTCTGAATGTTTGTGTAAATTGTTGCTCTTTGCACAAAGTACCACATATTTAAGATTGATGTAAATTTACAATTACAAATATGTATTTTAAGAAAGGAAGTTGCATTATTTTGGAGGGTACTTTGTGAGAAAGACATCAATAAAAATTATACTATGTACATCACTTGCAGATCACCAAAAACACTCCATTGTTGCCCAAAATGACTTAAGGTTGTTATTGTTTTAAACAAACCTGGCTTAAAGCCTGCAAGCACATTCTTCCTTTCAAAACCATATCCCATTTATCTCCCATTGGTTTAATTTTGTTGATATGTGTGCCTCCCTGTGTTTTATTTATTGTAGAAAATGTATTAATTTGCTTTATAATGAAAAATGAAATTGACAGATATATTGATATGCATTTTTATACAGGCACATGAGAAGACAACTTGGTTTGGGAGAAAAATGTATTGGAAATTGTATAAAATAACTCGATGGTTTGTGTGTAATTTGGTTTTTTGGTAACTTGTAATCTTCTGTTTCCAATGAGGGGATTTATGTAACTTTTAATTTAGAACACTTTGGTAGCAATAGAAACTTTGGATACATTTTTGTATGGTACATGTGATGTATATAGAATTAGTACTTTATTTTTATTTTTAAGAAGTAAAGCATTATGTTTGGGCAGGGGGACGAAGGAGGGTGGGTTTCCAGAACTGCATTTTTATATTAAAAAGAAAAAAAATAAAGTCAAGATATTGATTGTTGTAGCTACTTTATTCCTACCTTCACTGAAATACTGAATTTGTAACAATGAAAATGGCAAGGTATGTTTGCAATGTGATTTATAATGGCTCCATTATTTATAAATGCACTGTGTTTGAACTCTTTTGCAGTGATATCGTAAATACTGTACCAAGTTATATAATATGAAACACCAAATAATGCATATGAATGCACGACGTATTTATGCCCAGCTTTTTTATAAAGGATTAGCAAATACAGCAAAACCAATACTTTTTAAATCTTTTTTTTTTAAAACTTCATTGAATAGCATACTTCATTGTTAAACCTGCTTGAATCTTTATTTTAAAGGGACAATTACTTTTTAAATAGTTTTTAATGTTTTTATTCTCTATTGTTTGTAATACCCCCGTAGAAGCTTGAAATAAAATTTCTTTCTCAACTGTAAATTTTGTCCTGAATTTAGCCCCTAGATTTTGCTGCAGTGCCCGTTTTCTTACTCCATGACTGAGCTGTTCCAGAGGCACTAGGCCAAGAAGCTGAATGTTCTCCTGTGGCACCCAGCATTGTCCTTACTGACCCCTTGGCACAGGAGGTATTCCATTTAGCTGACACCAGCTGCCTGTGATGGACTCTGGTAATTAGGGATGAGTTGGATAAATTTCACAAATGATCAAGCAGATAGTTTTCTTAGACTTGACAGCAAACACAGCTTTAGGGAGAATAGTGATGGCAGGTACCCTGGAAAGACCATCGTTGAGGTGTGCTGCTCTGATGGCCACAACAGCCACATCAGTTAGAAAAATAAAAATCTGGTTGTTAGCATTAAATAAAACTCTGTAATGACTTCAAGGATCTGTCATACAACCATACTCTTCTTTAAAGGCAATGGAGCTTAATTGGGGCAGTGTTGAGACAGTAGAACCACTTGTTGTTGTTAGGACTCTGTTAAGGGTTTTAAAAAAAAAAGACCTGTATCAGATTTTATTTCAGGCTGATTCCACAAAATATACTCAAATTTTGTGTGTGAAAAACTAGATAATGATTCACAGCCTCATTTTGGCACACAGAGAAATGGGCGTTTTTTCTGTCTTGGACCTTGGAAAGCTGACATGCAGTTAGAACAGAAGCTGGAAGGTGATGGTACTGATAGGATAAGAATGTTGATACCTGTGAGATAGGAAGTGCCAGTGAAAAAAAGTATACATACAGTTGCAAAGTGATTCTTTAGAAGGCTTCCTACATTCTCAGTTGCTTCTCACACTAGAAACATCAAAGGAAAACAGCTAATTTTTCGTAAACAAAAACACAGCAATAATTTAATTATTTTGGAATGATTTTTTTTAATCACATCTTCAGTGAAAGCTTTAGTTTGAATTTTGCTCAGACTTCCAAGTCTTACTTTATGGTTTTTCTGTTCAGAGATGGTTTCATCAGTTCTTGGAGAAGGAAAATGTTCTGCCTTCATCTTACAGGGGACTGTATGCACTTAGGAGAATTTTAAGCTGGAAAACTTTATTGATTAAAAGAAGCCTGTTAAGTATCCTGACAAAGCACACTGCATCTTCTTCTGATGAAACTGGCATGAAAGGCTAGTTTATTTTTTGTTCTGGAAATGGGAGTGAAACTGTTCCAGGAATTCTTTCCAGATCTGTCTGAGAGGAGGTTGCAGCAGTGTCAGTTGCTGTTCCCATACTCTGTGATGAAGTCCAGTGTCATCCAGTGGCTCTTGAGACTGGGTTAAAGTCTAAGACAATTTCTCAGACTTGCCAGTCTTTGGTGTGATGTGGGTGTTTTTAAGAGATTTCATACCTACTTAGGAAAGGAAATCTGAGCTCCAAAGCTGCTTTATTTCTGAATTCTGGGGCCTAACCAGATACAGTAGTGGGATGAATACGTGCATATCAGAGTGTGCTTCACTACATTGTAGACCAGGTTCTTCTATAATGGTAATAATAACAACATAGAGTGGAAATCAATATTCTAGTGGAGAGAAAAAAAGGAACACCACATTCTGGCTTGCCAACTTCTTGGGGAGTGTTACAGATGTAAGTATAAGGTGTAAGTATAAGCTGTAAGTTTGCACATTCACTGTTCAGTTCTGGTGTGATTGTTTCCTGTTAATAGAAGCGTGAGAGATCCACATTATCGGTTGAAACGATGTGGAAATGTATCAAAGTATGAGCAATTACGTTAAAAATATTTAGGGGGAAAATGTGACTAGAGAATAATTTTTTTAAAAAAAGTTTGTTATCAACCTCAGTGATTTTTTGGGGGAATGTTTGTTGTGATTTTTTCTCTTTTACACTAGAGGGAGCAGTGCACACAGGCTATCAACACCCACAAAATAAGTATTCAGCTTTTCCTTTTCAAAATGCTGCTATTAAAACGTCCAGCTTGCAAACAGTCTTTCTTGCTTCTAGTATTTCGAGTCCATCAAAAGTAGCTTTATCTGTTCTTGCTGCAAGTGGGGTGGTTTGGGAATGCTTAATTTTAACTAGAGCTAGTACAAAGGACAGATAGCTCTGGATTTTCTGGCTCTCACGTCTTATTGCAAGAGACAGATGAGTAACTTCTTACACTTTTATTTAGCTGTTGATTTTCTTTTTGCAGTTGCCTTCTGTAGTAGTAGAAAAGGACTCAGAGCTGGTAGCACAGTGCAAGTCAAACACGTCAATTAACAGAAATACTCAAGGAGGTGAAGGTTCCGGTTGAGACAGTTGCTTTGTCCTGCACCCTGGGAAGGGGAGGTTGTCTTGAGGATATGTGCAAGGGAATCAAGTAAATTCATCTCAGATGTGTGATCATATGGCTTAGGGTTGTTGTCTATGTGAGAAAAAACTTTCTCAGCTCTGGTATGTCTAACAAAAAATACAGAAGTGAAATGTAAGTGGAGGACACATTTGCTGTTCACGTCCTGCTTAGCACTTTTGGCTTACCTTGTTTAGATTTTTGTTTAACATCATTCAGTTGCTATGACTTACCTGTTTTATCAGTTCTTCCTTTTTTTTAAAAAAAGCTTTTTTTAAAGAAGATTTAAAAAAAAAAATCCAAACTCTCTAAAACTTTTAATGTAGGAAAAGAGTAAATTCAAGGTAATGAAGGTTTGAAAAATAATATTTTGGAATAACATGAAGATTATAAACTTTTTAAACTTTTGGGAGTTGGTATTTGATGGGAAGGGACTGTAAATTTATTTTTACCTGCCTACTTATTCAACCTTATTGGCTGTGCACAGAAACAGCTATCAAATTTCTGATGGTCAGGAAAGAAAATACAAAATCTCAGCAGCTGTACTCTAACTGTATTCACGAGCTTTTTCAATTGTTTCCATGTGTTAAACTAACACTGCAGTGACTGCAGTCGCCCTATTCTGTTTTCTGCTAATACTACATGGAGAGAGATCACAGAATAAGAATTTTATTTTTCTTTTAATAATTTAAAATCTTTACATTTTTAAAATTAATCCCTGTGATATCACATATCTTCTCATCACACTGCTGCTCTGTTGCCTTTGTGCTGCTCTGCTGCCTTTTCACAGTTCTTCCAAGCTCAGCTCAGTTTTTGATCATCTGTTTTGAAGCCTTCACTGCAGCACTGTCAGCAAACCAGGGAGGTCTCAGCTTACTGGAGTAATGTCTGGCTATACAAAGAGGTGTGGATTCATGTGAGTAGTTTCCATGTCCAGTCTTTGGTTTGCTCCTCTTTATTTGAAGCTTTATGCATTGGTAACTACGTTTCTCATCTCCCCTATAAAACTGCATTTTTGGTCTTGTCTCAGCTGTCTGGAGCCATTCTCCGCTGTGAAGGGCTTCACTTTGTGAATTCTAGGGAGATGTAACTGTATTCTCTGTTCAGCTTCCCTGGCAACAAGTCCCAGGTAGGTTTGGCCTAAGAAGACTGCTTAGGAATGCTCACACATCTTCCTGTCCTATGGTCAGTTACTGGGTCCTTCGCTCCTCCATATTTGGCTTTATGAGGATAGGAATTTTCACGTCCTTAAAAAAAAAAAACCAAAAAACCACAGAAAAAGCTTATCTAAATACATGGAAAGTACAAGGAGGACAAAGGAGAATCTACACCTGTCATTTTAATGGGAAAACAGAGTTGCTAATAGATGGTGCAAAGATGATGAAGGATTGGAGTTGTGTTGATGGATTTTTGAGCTTTATTTGTCACTGTTTTTTGGATTGTGACAGTTCATTTTTTCAGACTCCTAGCCCTTGTTAAAAAAAGTTGATAATACACTTCTTTTGTAATTTTGCTTTAGGGCCATGGAAATTTGATGCTCATGCTCAAGCAGATGGAGAGCTACAGGAACATGTGTAATTTTTGTCAATAATCAATAGGGAACTATTGAAAAACATTAGCAATTTTTTACCATGAAACTTGTAGGATTTTGGGACTTTGAAGACTGTCTAATTTTTCAGTGTGCAGAGTTCACGAAGGTATTATAACAGTGCAAATTACTTTAGTTGTAAGAAAACCAATCATGTCTTCTTTTCTTAGGACTCATTTAAAGAATATTTTAAGATTAAGGTGTTCATAAAGTGTTGCTGCTTAAGGTTTCCTGTTTAGCACTTCTATAAGGAAAATTTTATAAGGAAACCATTTTATAAGGAAAATGGTTTCTAAAATGGATAATACAATTATCTTAATTTTAAAATAACCATAAAAAATAATAATATTTAATAATGTAATAGTTATAATATTGATATAACTTTGATATAATATTTTAAAAAATAATATTTTAAAAATCATTAAGATAATATAATTTTTTGTTGTAGACCAAAGAGATCAGCTTAATTTACCACAAGGTTTTCTTTTCAAATAGTTCTGATTTTTAATGCTGCTTTAATAAAAGTCTGTTGTTCCTCAGCTGTTCCTCTTGCACTGAGAAGGAGTGACAGCAAACCAATGCTTGCTAGGAAGCACAAGACAGAAAACATCACAAGACCCTGCACAGACAAGAGCAGACATTTGGACAATCCACACCCAGGTGCTCAGTGCAGCAGTGCTTCTCTTCCATGAATCACACCGTGCAGGAAGTCATGGGCAAAGCAAGCAAACAAGCTCCCTGCATGGATCTCACTCGTGGTCATTGAAGCAGTGGGGTAGAGGCAACTGGGCATTAAAAACAAAACAAAAAACTTAATAATTTAGTGACAGGAACCATGCAATAGCAGGTCATTG
Source organism: Gymnorhina tibicen (assembly GCA_013399875.1). Classification (NCBI taxonomy): domain Eukaryota; kingdom Metazoa; phylum Chordata; class Aves; order Passeriformes; family Artamidae; genus Gymnorhina; species Gymnorhina tibicen. Next base: position 1,560,639 of record VXAZ01007505.1, read on the forward strand.
TCCTTGATGGCCCAGAAGGTCTCTTCAATGCCATGTTGTTACTTCTTAATTGTTAAGCTGCCTCATGACAGATAAATATGACTTTTTACCTAATTTCCTTAATGCTAATTCTACTATGAATTATTTTCCTTTCTCTCCCCCCAGTTCATATGACAAAATAAATCAGAATAGGTAATCAGAATTAATGGTTCCCAGGATGAGAAAAGCAAACATGCTGTGGTTTTTTGTTCTCCTTTTTGTTTACTTACTCTCACATTCTGTTTATTATTTACTTCATTATATTTTGCATTTTTGTGGTGGTGTTTATACAAGACATATCATTAAGAGGTGTAACAGAGCTAGTTTATATAAAGATAATGATATTTTATGTAAATAGAATGTGTCATCCAATATTGTAATTTTTTTCTGTTTTTCAGAAGACCCTCTGGAATGGAGTGAAAAATACTTCTCATCAAAATAAAGATTAAGACAGAATTGTTAGCAGTTAAGAGAAGTTACTGAATTATTTGATTTATCAGACACTATGTCTGTCAACCGGAAAATGTAAGGAAAATGTAAAGAAAACTGAAGAGGTAAAGAACTGACAACAATAAAATAGTTTTTATTTTAAAAGTCCTAATTTCTAGGCAAGGAAAAGGAGGCTGCATAGAAAATGAGAGCAAGATTCTCAGTTTAGAGTTAGAATTTAAAAAAAATAAGGTCAAAGACAGTTAACAGCAGCAGATAGTCACATGACACCTCCTCCAGAGCCTTGTATGCCAGAGACTGTTCATGCTGCTTATTACTGCAATTGTTCAAAGTGTCTATCAAATAATCTCCCATGCTTCATATAAGCTGCTTGCATAAAAATAAACCATTAGCATTTTAACACCTCAGCAACAAAAAGTTTTAGTTTTGCAAACTCTGGTCTTATTTTATATTTAACATTCAGTAGTTTCATTAATCTTGGTTAGTGTGACACTGTCTTTGGTGTTCAAGGTTACTAGAATTGACAGTGATGTATTCAGTCAGGTTAGGTGTAGCTAATGAACTACACAAGTCTGTTTTATTACCTGTCTTTCTAAAAATTACTTTTGGGGACAGCCTGAAGTTCGTATTAGCTTTTGTATTCGAAAATATCTTTAATGTCTGTTATATGTGCACAATTACCAGCTAAAGAACAAACAGCCTTGAAAGTGAAAACACAGTTGCAAAGCTGAAGCTGAGCCTCCTTAGCTGTTGCATTTGCAGCAAAAGAACATCACCTTTGCAGTAGATGTTGGTCCTCTGAAGCCCACATAATCAAATTACCACTGTCTTTTCTGATCATCATGGGATTTTCTATAAATTAAAACCACAGGCTGTTTGGCTACAAGTTTAGACAACCTCTTACTGATTAATTTGATTACAAACAAGAGGGAAAACGGTTCTAGATCAAGACGAAAGCAATACATGGCTGACTGCTGCTGCCACTGCTATTACATTAGTTTTGGTCAAACTCCTGTTGGTGGAAATTGAGTGAATTGTCCAAGGACAGTAGAAATTCAGATTGTCCAGGGCCACAGAGAAAGCCTGAGACAGACCTAGGAATCAAACTGAACACATTTCTACCTCAGTGGCAAAATTATGTTTTTTTAATCAGTTGATAGATTTGGGATTTAATCACCAGTTCAGCTGCTCAGTGAATTTTCTTAGGAAAGGAGTGTGTTGGGCTGACCCCAGCTAGCAGCAAAAGCACCTGCAGAGCTATTCCATCACTCCCTGTGGGATGTGGGAGGGCAGAGGAAGAGCAAAAGCAAGACAGCTTGTGGGTCAGGATTAGACAGCTTAATAAGTGAGCATGGGCAGTTTACATACATATATACATATATAAATATATAAATATAGAAACATAATTTCATAACTATATAACTATATAACGATATAAATATAAATATATAAATATACAAATAAATAAATAAATATATGTGCCTTTGGGCAGTTCAGGTCAACAGTTGTGGCTGTGTTTCCTCCCAGTCTTCTTCCCCCTCCTGGCAGAGAGGCAGACTGAGAACCAGAAGGAGTTGGTGCTGTGCAAGCACTGCTCAGCAGTAGCCAAAACACTTGTATGGGATCAAGGCAGTTCAGTCACAAATCCAGAACACGGCACAATATCAGCTGCTGCGACATTCCAGCCAGACCCAGTATAAAAGTTTAAGATTTTTTTTCAATTTGCTTTCATTTTGCATCAGTATCAATGGTCTTGTTTTGGTAAATTTTTAATTTTTATTTTAAGGCAGAAATCCTCTAGCCTCTTGTTAGAATGGTCAGTAGTGCTGTAGGCAGAGCAGCCCTACGGGATATGGGAGACTCAGATTCTCATTTCATCCTGTGGACACTGAACTTGGGCTGCTGTTACCCCGACCAGCCATCCATTCTGTAAATAGGAAGCCTTCTAAAAAAAGCCTTGTTGAAATGAATATGCTTCAATGAAAATCAAAGTTGTTACCAAAACCAGCCTAATAATTATATCAAAAAGTTTTGCTTCAGTACATTTATTTATCTTGGTCTCTTATCTACCCATAAATCTTGATTCTACCTAATTTCTACTCCTGTGCTGCAGATGTGAAACACAATATAAAACCTTTTCTTATACAACAGATACTAATTGATCTTAATCTATTTACTGCTATATTGACTACTGGTACCAGTTGTTCTCAGTATCCAATCTATGTGGGTATGCCATGACAGGATTGAAATAAATAGACATTCTACTGTGCATCCTGGGAATGCATTTGGGGACTACCAAAGCAAATAGTGTGTGTAGTTAAAGAGTTTAAATTCTTCTGTAATGTGTTTAAAGTTATGGGGTTTTACCAGTCTTTGCTTCATTTAGAAACTCCATTTCCATTTCTTTATGTGCTGATAAAAATATGAATGTTTTAACATTTTATGTAAGTTAATTTCATACTGCTAGATCTCTGGGCAAAAAGGTTGTTAAGTATTATTCCCTAAATACATGTTAAAGTAGTAAAAAGAGAAAAAGAAAGTCCATATTTTGGAAAAGTGGAGGCACCAAGTTTTAATCAAATGATAGCATGGAATTAGCACAGGGTCTTTAAGGGATTTGAGTACTTCATTCTGATGGATGAGCTGCTCATTTAGTACGAATATACTACAAAGAGATAGGAGAACTAAGTTAGGCATAATTTTTCTTGTGGAAAACTTTTCTCATTAAGACCAGTTTATTATGAAAACAAACACAGTAAAATTATAAACTGCTTATATATGTTTCACAAATATAACTCGTTTTCACTAAATGAGTACAACCTGAGTTAAATAGTTTTCCCTCAGAAGCAAAATGTAGATACCTCAATGGGCTGAATTTTGCCCAAACTTAAGGCTTGGGCTAAAATTCATATATCATCACTGAAAAATTACAGCCATGGACCAAAATTTTTGGACAAACATCTAAACCTGGCTCTCTTACTCTGTTAAGGTTGTTTGCTTTTTTTTACTTGTTTGTGTGTTGTTGCTCCCCCTCTCTCTGCTCATCCCTTATAATTTCTGATAATCTTTCCCAAGGGTGGAACTGTAAAAAGAACTGCCTGGAGACAGAAATGAAGAGGATGTGTTCCTGCTTTCCATTTTCTTTCTTGCTTCATCTTTCAGATTTCTTAGGGGCTTGTTTTTAACAGTCATTGTCAGGTTTCCCTTTAGTTGATTTTCTTTCTCCTCCTCTGCTGTGAGAGAGGAAATGAAATTGTTAACTCTGAAGGAGGTGAACAAACCGAGCATTATCTTCAGCTTGGGGCTTTTGCCACTGCACAATGTGAGATTAAGAAGGTGCACAAGAACCAGTTTAGCTGGATCCTGCTCTGTGCACACAAGCAGGCCTGCTGAAGTAAGCAGTCTGGATTTTTGGCAACTAGCGTTTACAATTGTGACAATATGTATCCAATATGAAATTCTAAATTGGCTGCTTAGTTGGATTTCTTCTATTACCTATTTTAAAATGATACACATTAGAGACAAATACAAGTCTTCAAAGGTGCTGATTTCCAGACAATTTCTGCAACTAGTCGTTCAAACAGAAGAAATATATACCAACAACGTAAAGGTAATTAAATCAGTTTATTCTTCAGTAAATATGCCTGCATTCTGCAGAATAGAACTGACTCATGTCCATTTTATTTTGGTAAACAAATGCTTTTTAGATAAAAAACTCTTTTTGTATTACAGAGCACTTGTATAAAAAATATTGTAATATATAAAATCAGTCCTTTCACTCAATTTATTACTATTTGCCATGGTTTGATTCATGCAGTCCACAACTGAGAGGGAGTTTGCTGTGTCCTTCAACTGTAACTGAAGTCACAGAGTTGACTTACTGCTAGTGATGTCCCAGGATCACGTAGACAATAGCAATATCAGTAGGCCTTTGGCAGAGAAAGATTATAATGTTCTAAAACTAAATTATGAAAGTTAACTATTTAGAAGGTCATGGGAATCTCTAGGGTGGGACATAATTAAATCCTGACTTGTTCTCTGAGGAAGAGTTGCTGGCAAAGGATAAATTTAGGGCATTAAGCTTTAAACAACTTTTCAGTTTTAGAAAGTTTTTTTTTATCAAAAAAGGTCACTTGCTGAATTCCATGCTTGTATGAAATAGAGAAATTTTGACATTGGCTTTGAAAAGGAATGTTCTGGGGCCCATTTAATCGATTGTATTGGACTGGGGTGGCAAGGTTTTAGTAGCAGAGGGGCTACAGAGGTATCTCCTGTGAGAAGATTCCAGAAGGTTCCCCCGTGTCTAATGGAGCCAATGCCTTCTGGTTCCAAGACAGACCCGGCGCTGGCCAAGGCCGAGTCCATCGGTGATGGTGGTGGTGCCTCTGGGATAACAGATTTAAGAGGAGGGGGGGAAAAACTGCTGTACAACAGCTGGAAAGAGGAGTGTGAATGTGTGAAAGAGCCCTGCAGTACAAAAGGAGTTGGAGGAGGTGCTCCAGGAACTGGAGCTGGGATTCCCCTGCAGCCAGTGGTGCCCATGGTGAGGCAGCTGTGCCCCTGCAGTCCATGGAGTCCATGGGGATGCAGAGATCCACCTGCAGCCCCTGGAGGAGACCGATGCCAGGGCAGGTGGATGCCCAGAGGAGGCTGTGATCCTGTGGGAAGCCCACACTGGAGGAGGCTCTTGCCAGGACCTGTGGGCTCATGGGGAGAGGAGCCCAGGCTGGAGCAGGTTTGCTGGCAGGACTTGTGACCTCGTGGCGGGTCTGTGCTGGAGCAGTGCAGGGAGGACTGGCTCCCAGGGGAGGGACCCCATGCTGGAGCAGGGGAAGAGTGTGAGGAGTCCCCCCTCCGAGGAGGAAGAAGTGACAGGGACAATGTGTGATGGATTGACATGACAGCCCGCATTCGCCATCCCCCTGTGCTGCTGGTGGGGAGGAAGTAGAGAAATAGGGAGTGAAATTGAGCCTGGGAAGAAGGGAAGGGTGGGAAGGTGTTTTAAGATTTTATTTCTTCTGATCCTACTTGGATTCAATTGACAATAAATTAAACTAATTTCCCCAAGCTGAGTCTGTCGTGCCTGGGATCTGCTGATCAAACAAGTGAGTAATCCCTCTCTGTAACTGCTGAGTGATCTCTCCCTGTCTTTATCTCGACTCAGGAGCCTTTTGTTACATTTTCTCTCCCCTGTCCAGTTGTGGAGGGGAGTGACAGAGTCGCTTTGGTGGGCACTTGGTGCCCAGTGAGCGTCAGTCCCCCACACCTCTCAAGGAAGCAACTCTTGTGGTCCTGGTAGGCAAAAACGATGCAGGATGGATCTCTGAAATCAGCTCTGTGCCCTGCTTCAGTTTGCCGAGGATTCTGAACACACCATGCAAATATTTCCACTGCTACCCTCATGTCTGCAGTGCAAGCAGATACTCATGATTTCGTTTTCTGGTGGAGCTGCTCAGCTCTGGCAAATTTTAAACTGTTTCCACAAAGACTCACTCTGTAGCCCAAACATGAGATATAAAATGTCTGGATTCATTGCTTGATAAATATTTAATTGGTTATTTAAAGTGGAATGACTTTAGCGTGATAAAGACCTTTCTCATCACAGGCAAAATAATTAACCATGATGATTTAAGCTTATCTCTGTGACTTTGCTTTGGAACAAGAAAACTATGCTGACCCAAACAGATCATGTACTCACCTGGCAAGGGCTGTTCATTTCTGTCTTTCAGTCCATACTTTATGCAATGTGTTATGTACTGGAGGGCTTAAAGCGTGCTGAGAATGGACAGGTCTCCTTGCATACCTTCTGAGACCTTCCAGAGTGAAGGGCACCTCAGCTAAGCAATTAGCTCTATAGATTTTAAAGAACTTTTGGTGAAAAGCTTGGGTTTAAATTAGACATACAATGTAGGTATTTTCATTGTTTTCATTTCTCTTACTTTTACAGAGTCTTGAAGTAAATAACTAAAAGGCAATTTTTATCTCAGATTAAACATTTGAATAGTCTTCTGAAACAAATAAACTTATTTATTTGAAAAATGTTGTTTTCCGAACTGTCATTTCCTTGCAACAGAAGTCCTATCCAGGTATCCACTGAATGAGCATATGAGCATAGAAGTCTACCCATGGAAGGATTAAAGTCTAATGCTGTAAGCTGCTACATTTTAAATGTAGACCTGAAATGTACTGCTGGATCACTCCTGCTGCAGAATTAGCATAATTTGGGAATGTCATTTTAACCTTTTATTTATGTTTTTCAAATTTGTTTTGTTTAGGCCATTTTCAGAGTGCTATTTTTTCCCACTGTCCACAATTCGACCAGCTAGAACTTACTTTTGTACTTTTCCTGATTCTGAGGGCTGCTGTTTCTGCATGCTAATTCATGACTACCTGCCCAATATATCAAAATGCATTTACTGGTTTATTCTAAAATTTACTGAGAATATTGAGTGACTTTCCATTAAATCAATATTTACTGGACTGATGGGCTATAGATCCATCTGTCTGGAGTACATGTGACCAACACAGCACAATTTGGAGGGATCTGATGCTAAAGCAGATATTTCAAGGTAGTTGTTCTTCCACTGTTAATGAAGACTTTAAAGTGACTACAGATCTCAAATGCTGAGTGGTGACTGTTTTATCAGATTCAAAATAGTACAGCTTTGCTTTCATATTTAAATAGTCATTTGGAATCACAAGGCTGCAGAAATAGCTAGAGTAAAAAGGATTCCTACTTCAAAGGGAACAGAACAAGCAACAATTTCAGGTATCTTGAGAGTATATGCCAAAGGAATCTATGCATATAATTTTTTGCAATTATTTGCAGCTCTGTTGTTGATATGAGTCTGAAGCAAAGACTTTAAAAGTTCACTGAGGTCTAGGAATAAGAAAGAGTATCTAACAATTACAGAAAACACTGTTCTGATGAGCTCCACCTGTACAATTCAGTTTCTGTGTGTCCATCTACATGTATAGGTAAGCCCATATGATGTAAATGGGTTCACACAGGGACTTTTCCTTCATTCTGAGTGCTCTTTATGTTGCACAAACATCTGAAGTGGATCAAAGCTAACAGATGGTTCAGGCAATCTCTAGCCATATCCCAAGACCCTTAAAGAGACCAAAGCATTGGTTCTGTTCCCCATCCTCCTTGTACATTGATATAAAAAATAGGGGTATTGTAAGACATAAAGCTATAGAGAAAAGCCAGGAAGGAATAGTTTAGTTGATTTATTCTCTACTACCAGTTTTGCAGAAACGTGACAATTGCAGCTTTTTGACACTGCTGGTCTGGATGATGGCTGTGTCCTACTCTTGCAGTGTGATTACACAAGTCTGACTGCAAGGTTCAGGCTTATATAAATGAGGTTTGCAGAAAAAGAGACCACATATGCTTAGCACGTACATTTTTAATAACAGCTGGGTGAGAAATGTCCAAAGATCATTTTCTCCTCATGAGGTTACTCTTCTAGTCAGTTCTTTCCTGTCCCTTTCTTGCTCTTAATTCTCCTAATAGTAGCAACAGGAAAAGAAAATAGCATCAGCCCTGCTATCTTCATCATTTGGGAGGTTTCATGCAGTGTGAAGCTGGCTCTGTTCTCAGACAACAGGAAAGATTTCATTTTCAACACAAAGAGGAACATCTGATAGTCCATCCTGCTGGTGGTGTTTAATTCTGAGAAGCCAAAAGTGAGCCCGCAGCCTATAAAAAGTAGATTAAAAAAAAAAGAACTTTTTTCTGCAACAACATTTGTGTAGAAGAAGTAACAGGCTTCAATTGCTGTCAAGATGTTTAAGGTTTGACATTAGGGAAAAAGCTCCCTAATACTGATACTTTCACAGCTTGGGTTTAGATGGCTGACAGATTTTGTGGAATTTTATAATTTTCTATCTTAACAGAGTAATTAATTAAACTATTTCAGGACGTTGGCCTTTTTTCCCTTTTTTTTGTATAATAATATCTCAATCCTCTTTTTCTGCAAATGTCATTGTGGTTAAAACTTTTACATCTGATGTGAACCATTTTTGCTTTTCCCCCCTTGCAGGGAGTTAAAAATAAAGATAGGCCGTTTCTGAAGTAAGATGTTCCAAGTGGAAAACTAAAAATGCACACATTAAAAAAGGGCCAAGGTTTTTGAAATTGTCAAATAAAAACACCAACTTTTTTACGAGATAGAATTACCGTCAATACTTCAATCACTGGCAAGTGACACAGACAATAATTTTCTTATTTTTGCCGGGGTTTTTGTTTGTGTTAAAGGAAAACATCAAAGCTAAATTACTCCATGGAAAAAGCACTTGCTCATGCTCAAAGGCATTTCTCATGGCCAATTAAACACAGATATGTTTTAATTTGAACACTATTTTCATGTTCCTGGTGCTATCCATATTTATAACATCGATATAAGTATTTATAACAGGTCTCATCACATTTCTTGGTATTTTATTTGTGAAATACTTAATGGTACTGACACTTAAAATAATATTATCAGTATTAGCATTAATACTGAAATTAACAGAGTAGTGGAAACTTTAAGAACATCTTTATACTTACAATGACTTGTGTAGCATTTTATTATCATTTTAATAGGAAATTATTTCATTATTATGGGTTTGCTATCAGTTCATAAATGTATCCTGGACAGAAAAGCTGTGTGTGGTTGAAATAGAAATCTTTTACCCTATCTTGACACTATAATTCTTATTATCAATCTGATAAAAAATGTGCCTCGAAACACTTTGGAGGCTTACAGAAAGGAGAGCCAAAATGTCCTACAAATCTGGTTTAGCTGTCACCAAGACCTAATCAAGCCCCTTTATTCATAGGAAGTTTCTTACATATTAACATCTGTATCTCAAACCCAGGAGATTCCTCTGTTTTCTACCAGAAATTAACATAATATAGTAATTGTGTGTGTTGGTTTGAAAACAAACCAGTGGGAGATCACAAGTCAGGATCTAAATTAATGGGAAAATAAAATTAGAAACAAATGAAATAATATAAGGAGAAGCACTGACAAAGTCAGATACAACCTGACACCCTGTTAGAGTGGTGGTAGCAGTCCAGATGAAGTAGCTCAGTTGGAGTGATGGTCCTACGGAAGGTCTCCAGATGAAAGTCCAGTGGTAGCTTTGTCCGCTGGTAATTCAGTAGACAGGGCTAAGTTAGGCAGTTCTGAGGGCAAGTTATATCCAGGTGGGAATGCTTGGCTCCTCCCTCCTGGGTGGAGCATCTCACAGTAGGATGAGATAAGTCCATGAGTCATGTGGGGGTTTCTTGATGGCCCATTGTCTGTTATCAGGGGTGGGTCATTAGCAGGCGATAACAGCTAATGGCCCACAGCTGGTGGTAATAGAATACTTGAATGCATCTATATTTTAACCTAGGACATTGTGGGATTTTTCCTATGTCGGTCTTGATTTAACTTCACATCCAAATCCTATTTTAATCCTTCCAATGAACATGCCCTTTTAAATTGCACCCAACTTTTACCCAGAGAAAATTCCAGCCTTGATTTGAATAAAACCTCAAGAATATTGGCGACTTTGAAAAGAATTGTGTGTTTTCCCCTGTGCAGGCCTGCTCCTTATGCTGCAGATACTCTCTTTGATGGGTGATGCCACAGGGACAGTTTTGTTTTAACATAACATATTGCCTGTTAAAATAAATCTAAATGAACACAGAGGTCACACTGAGCTGGTCCCAAATGTCCCTATAGACATATGTACAGACAGGTGGTTAACGCAGCCTCCTGTCCAAAACAAGATCTGGAGGGATTTCTCCTTGTTCCTGACAGATGGTCAGCTCTTGTCAGAGATCCTGAGTATGTTCATTTAAGATATTTACGTGACTCTAAGGTGGAACTATGGGTTCTTTCGGTGCAAAACCACTATCCACCTTTCAAAGACAGTTTACTTGGGACTTTGAAATTAATTTTCTTTTGATGAAAAAACCACAAAAGTACTGAGGACAGAACTTGGGTTATTTAGGGATAAAACAGCAGAGATTAATTACATTGCATTATGCTCTATTTCCATATTTTTTTTTTAAGACAACTGGGGTACTGGGGTACATTTTCTGTCCTTCAAAGTCACTGCTGTTTGAGGACAGTGTATAATTCGGGTATCTGTCCATCCTGAACAGAATACAGAGGACACCTCTCTTGTGCAGCAGCACTGACCCAGGAACAGGGAATCCCTCCATGTCACCCGTGTTTCTCGGCAGCAGCACACGTCTTGCTGTAACCACACAGTGCTGGGTCATGCAGCCTTTCGTGGTCACTGCAGCAGCTTCTCATCCTTCACCTGCTCCCTTCATCAGGAACAGGCTCCATGGGAGAAGCCCAAGGCTGCCTGTGCTGGTCAGTTCTGTGGAATGCAGCTGGTATCATTGCTATGACAGAAACCATTCGCCTTAGGGTTCTGGTCAACTTGCTCCTATCGTTGGCCCCAAAAGGACCATGGAAAATAACACCCCCAGCTTTAACTTTGCTCCTCCATGAACTGACTAGCAACTGAGAGGAGCCCAGAATGTTGTTGCACCAGAGTAACCCAGCACATGAGTCAGAAAAATGTCTATAAAAAGTATGAATAATATATGGAGTGATGCAGTATTAATATCTTTTCATCTTTGGGTTACAGACAATTCCCATAATGTGATAGACCTGTGGGTGATAATGGCAAGGCTCATGCCGTGACTCTGCTTAAAATTATTATTGTATTTCTGCTAAGATTATCTGCTTGAACAGGTAGAGAGAGTAGGTACAAAAATGTCTAGGCTTAATATTCAGAGAGATTAAAAATGTGTTCCTTCACAGGCCAGAGTGGGTAATCTGAGCCTTTGGGTCTTAAGTCCTGTACTCTGCTATAGAAATGTCTTTTCAAGCCTATTCTAAACCCACTAAAACTTAAAGCTGGTTTGCAAAAAAATTTTGCTCTGTCAGCTTCTGCAAAATGATGGTTTAGTGTCCTTACAAACACAGAGGCTCTGTTAAACTGAGTGAAGCAAATCACATTTGTCTTTACAGAAAAACATATTTTTGAGAAACAGCTGTGACATTTTTTAATCAATGGAGTTTTTAAAGTGAATTTCAGCACGTGGCTACAGCAAACATATGGACCAGAAGATGATTAATGTGTGTACACAGAAACTCCCAAGAAATCCCTAATGTTTTGATAGATGAAAATGACTCCCAGTAAGCACCAGGTTCTATTCTGTGCTAAAATAATAATTTTAAAAATTACTTTGCATGAATAAAGTGTGTTAGCTGTAGTCAGTCTGGAGATGTTTAGTCCTTGCTTAAAAGGTGATGTTGCTGAGCAAGATACAAGTCTAAAACATTTCTAATGATGTTTGATGTTTCCCAAAGAAGTAAACTCCACCTAAGCTGTTTTCTAGTAATAGTTTAAACTTTTGACATTTGCAGATTACTACTCAAATGTGCAGTGATTCTGCCCTCATATTCCTGTTAACTTCATTGAGGAATTATTAGCTGTGGTCCACAGCAGGATTCCTTACATATTTCTCTTTGCAGCACCAGGCAGAAGTGGAATTTTCATTTAGTGTGGAATTTTCTGTTGCCCTGTGTCTCTCTGGGTGGTAACATAAAGTACAAGCTACAATATCTCAGGAGCTCATTGGTTTTATTCCTTTATGTTCTTTTCAGTGGAAACACTGGTCTTCATGCCATTAGTATTGCATTAGATAGCTCTCTAAAAATAGACCCACTTAATGTTTCATGCTGAAGAAACATTGGGATACAATAGTAATTAGATCTGGAGAAGATTAAATGATTGTGCCTTTAGTGTCAGAAGTCACTTTCAGAATTTTGGATTTAGTCAGCTGATATATACAGGGACAATGAGAGCAGATGGCCTCTTTAGGTATCCATAGTAAGTTATTCTCTATAGGTACAATTTATTTTCTGTTTTATGATGTTTGATGTCACATCTGATGTTTTCTTCAAAGCTGTGATGTAGCAGAAAGGTGATAATGTAAACATGTCAAAATACATTGCATGAGTTTATGTATATTTGTTATTGTTGTGACATAACATCTGCTCCTACTCATGTGCTTTGTATGAGAATTCTATAATAATGAAAAGCTGCAAAATTTGAACAAAAGATAAAGCAATAAAACTGACAAAGTTTACTGCAACAGCACATACCAAGAAGAGATGGATTTTTTTGTTTGGTCTTATCTCTGCTTATGGAAATCTCTTCTGTGTTCACAGCCTTAATAACAGCTGAATGGAATCTGTGATTGTCATTCTGCTAAGGTGTGTGTTATCAGGGGAGTGCCTTTTTCAGCCAAATCCACACCTTAGTTCCTGGTGGAAGGGAGCCAGCTGTTTGCTTGCCTTTCTTGTTTTAAAGGACTGAAATATTCTTCCACACTCTTTGCTCTAGACTGTGCCATGTGTGCTGTATTACAGACCTGAGCTTTTCAGATGTGCGTTGATGTTCATTGAGGCATTATGTCATATGTTCTCAAATGCAACAATCTTTTGTTCATGGCCCTTTTAAGATATTCATGATTCTTTTTCAAAAGTGGAACAACATTTCTCTTCATTTAATTTAGACAGGAGGAATTTTAAAGCTTCTGAAAATTAGGTATGAATAATTTCACCTTAGAAAGTTGAAATGAATGTTCACTGTTAAAATTCATCTGATTATTATGCACACAAATTTTTGAATACATTTGCATTTTTTCAACTTCTGTGATAGAAGTTGTGTGTGTTTACTTAGAATCTCCTCTGTGTATTACTACACCAAATAAATAGCAGAGTAAATAGAGCTGAAACAAAGTTAACTGAGAATGAGTGATCATTATATAAAATATTATGGAAAATTGCACTAGAAATCTCTTACAGTTAACTAGCTGATATTATATATTTAATGCACAGTTTAAAGTGACTGCAATGCAGTATAAAATATTAAAAGAAAGCTTCAATTTACCAAAATGAAGCTGCACATGAAATGCAAATCAGGCTGATGGTAATTGATTGTTACTGGATTGCTACTATGTGATTAGATTTCAAACTTGTTATTGTTTCTCATTTGTAGCACTGAAGTAAAATGCAAAATGTTTAAAGAAAAATAGTTAATCTTCAATAATGTCCCAGTTTGATACCTTCTATATCATGTATCCCCAATATATGGTTATTATTGACCAAGGGTCCCTTTCAACACAGGCGCATTGGCTTCTCAAATGAATGTGGCATTTTGAGGTCCCATTGTAAGCTATATATTAACAGTACAAAGAAGGAGCCGCACATACTGCAGGGTCTTGGAAAACATAAAATAATGCTCTTAGCTTTTACCTTTGGATGAAATAATCTCGTTGGTAGCAGATGACAGAGCAGGGAGCGGGGCTCAGCGTTCCCCATAATGAACCTGCATTCTCCAGATGTGCCCTGTTGTAGGGAATGTCTGAGTGCCTGAGATTTCCAAGCCCAGCAATCCGAGTCCAGCAGGGCAGTCTGCTTAAAAACAGGCAGTTTCAAAAGTATGGCAATGGTAAACCTAAGTAAATCAAACACACGTATATGCATCATATATGTATATTGGATGCATGCTGTCTGGTCCAGAAAACTGGGCTTAAAATCTTTCCTTATTACACGTCTTTCCTTTAGAACAGACTGTTTTTGTGGATTTTTAAATCAGCATTCTAAAATATATTTAAGTAGGATGATCTGTTAAAATATTTTAGATCCAAATATTGAGTAAGTAAAATAATTGATGCCTACTAACCTTTTTAAAGGAATCAGTTACCCGTGTAACTTGATAGGTGAGCAGTTTTCCTGTATTAAAGCTGCTTTACTAGCTAAAGTCTGTTGAGAGAGAATATTACCTTACCAAGTCACCTTCTAAAAGGTTTAATTAAAACTTTATGTCTAAATTTATAAACCATTAATCATAGTCTTAGAATAGAATATTATGGGTTGGAAGGGACCACTAAAGGTCATCTAGTCCAAATTTCCTGAAATGATCAGGGACATCAGGTCTTCAGGCTGAACAACCCCAACTCTCTCAGCCATTCTTCAGAGCAGAGGTGCTTCGGCCCTCTGATCATCTCTGTGGCCCTCTGGACTCACTCTAACAGATCCATGTACTTCCTGTGCTGGGGACCCCAAAACTGGACACAGTATTCCAAGTGGGGTCTCATCTGAGCTGTGTAGAGGGATAGAATCCCCTCCCTCACCCTGCTGGCCACGCTGCTTTGGATACAGCCAAGGACATGTTTGACTTTCTGTGCTGCAAATGCACATTGCCAGGTCACATCCAGTCTCTCATCCACCAACACTCTGAAGTCATTCTCATCAGGGCTGTTTTCAGTCCCTTATCCCTCAGCCTGTATGGATTGATAATTCTTGCATGTAAAACAGTTCCCTGTAATTGTAAAATGTTGATGCTGTAAAACATTTATTATCAGATACTATTAATTTTTTGTAAGCTGAAATTTATGTGATTGTTTCAGGAGAGAGGAACATCCTTACTTTGATCTTAAAGATTCATTGAAAAGTAGTTAATTTTTTTTTTAGCGTGCACTAAATTTGTCACCACTGATCACAGGATGGCAAGTTGAGGTTTTAAAAATTTTCTTCTGCAATTCCTGTCCACAAGATGGCAATCTTGGACTGAAAGTGTATCCACACATTATTCTGCTAGTTTTGCTGCTGTTTCCAGCTTTGGGAGAAGGTTTGAAGCCTGTTGTGCTGTGCTCATGTCTGGGGCTGCACTGCGAGCGACCCTAAGGCACATTCTGATGGGCCCCAGTACCCTCAAAACTGGCAGCTCCAGTAGTGCAGAAACACGTTGCTTTGATATAACCAGTTCTCAGTGTTATATACTATCATCCAGGCAGATAGTTTAGAAAAAATCTTTTTTAAAGTATAGAGGCTGTTTAGAAGTAGGAACACCTCTTAATGGCTTCTGTATGTTTAATTCAAACAAAAGCCTCGAGCATAACCACATATTGCACATTATCTGCACAGTATATGTTAGCTCACCCTGTCCCCACCAGAGCAATAAAACCTCTCATAATCTTTTTGAAAATAATGACCTAATATGTGATCCTCAGTGTTAAGAAGCCACCACAGCTGCAGCTTCTCAGCTTTGAGAACTTGTCTGTCTCCACTGAACTCAGCATTACCATTGTGGTGTACACACACCCCAGAAGGAGTTGCTCATCTCTCTCCTGGGCACTCTAAGATTTGAAGGCATTATGCTAATTCAAAATTGTCTGTTTAGCAGGGTGTACTTGGCAGTGTAGTCCTAGGGCATAAACCAGCCTTCCTGTGAATGGTTTCAGAAACGGGCAGCAGGAGGCCCTGAGAAGGCATTTGGAGGATGACATGCAGAGCATGAGTGTCACAGCCATGTATCAGCCCTGGAATTCTGGTTTTCTAGTTGTTTCCTCCAGCTTAAAATATTATTTCAAAACCTGGACAATGACAAACCCTCATTTGCTATTCTTAGTGGAAAAAAATCACAACTAATTTTGTAATTTGTCCATATTCATTCAATGAGCAAGCTGCACCTACTCATTACTATTCAGGGCATCTCATCTTTCCAAGGCTTGAATTTGGGATATGGAAATGTCAAAATTCAAGAATTAAATATCAAAGGGAACTCATCTGAAAGAACGCCAACAAAAACAAGATTAATAGTTTTATCTTTGCTTGCATTAGATTTTATTTCTATTTACTGAAGGCTTCTGAGCATCAAAAAGAGGTTCTATTATCTTCCTTTAGAGCATAAAGTGGACAAAGATCATTGTGACTTCTCTATCACCAGGCTTAGTTAAAAGCATAAAGATTGGGAAAGGAAATGAAGAAATCCAGCTCATTCTTCCATGTCCTTCAGAAAAGGGGACAAAAACTACAGTAGCCACAGAGAGCAGTATAGGCTGAAGCAGTGGTCTGATCCTATGCTTGACCTCTGTGCAAACAGCCAAGAGCTCTTCTGGGCAGCTCTGGGCTTGGCAAGGCCAGAAAAAGGAGGTGCTGGCAGATTGGCAGGTGTGGGTGCTGTCACACGGTGACAGGACAGTGCCATCAGCCTGACCTGCTCTGATGTAAATGCTTTCCTGGTTTCTCCTTTTTTTCATGTTTTGATCTACATGAGTCTTACTCAGAGGGATAAGAGTGAAGTGCCTTAAACTGTACCACTTTTTGATATCAAATATTAAACTTCAAATTTCTCAAGATACCTTTTTTTTCCCCCCTCCAAATTTCCTTCTGTTTTCCAGATTTGACAGAGGAACTTAAAACAAAACTGAATCTTCAATACTTCTTCCCACAAATCAAAACCTTTATATTCATCACTGTCGTGTATTTATGGCTATTTGGATAGTTTCCACTTTGTATGATTTTGGTTATTACTATTCCAATTGAAATAAATTTTGGAGATATTAAGCTTTTATGAGACATTAGACAAAGTATTTTAATAAATATATCTTACCTTTATTCATCACCTGCAATATTTTTTGGTTAGGAATGTATTAAAAAAATTGTATTTTGCACATTTCAGCTAGTATTTCTGGGAAAAAAAAGAGCTTACCAGAATGCAATATTACTGAATTATAGTGTCTTCCACTGACAGAGCTGACTGTGAGATAAATTTAGAATAGGCTACAATAATTTTCCCTTAGTATCTCAATCTTATTAAAGGAAGGTCTGATTCAGAAATGCTAATAGGAAGATTAGACCTGGTCCCCATAACTGTGTAAAAAGTTCATTAAAAAGGTAATCTAAATTCTGAGAAAACCTACCCATGTAATTTCCCTTTTTATCTCAAATGTCAGCAAAACAACACACCTACATAACAGTCTAGAAAGTTGACAGAAAAATTAGAGGTCTTGTTTAAGCCTTGTGATGTAATGGGGAGTTTTTCAATTGCTTTTAATAAGAGAGAGATAAGGTCTTGAGAATGTAAACAGTCAAGAGTTATTTGTGTTATTTGCTTTTATTCTTAAAAAGCCCCAGCAGGAGCTCTTTTTTAGTCCAAACTGCCTGAAGAAACATAATAGTGTGTATACATGAGCAGAGTTTCTTCTCTTCTTTTACCATTTCTTATAACCTTGCATACACTGCTGGCTTTTATTTCTACATTTAAAGCTGTATTATTTGCAGAATAATTAAAATGAGACTGTTTCTCTGCAGTAAACACATGCAGGATCAATATTATCCTTTATTTATTGCATAAACTAAGAAGTACATGATAAATTATGCTTAAAATAAAAGTAAATTAAAAGATAAATCACTTCAGAGGGCATGAAACTGACTATTTGGATTTGTAGGTTATCACAGGGAAACTATTATAAAAAGTATTATAATTAAAAAAATGTTTTCTAAAATTAATTACTGTGTAAAAAACCCATTGTATTGCAAACTGAGATTTGTATAACAACACCATGGAAAGCATTTTTTCTTCTAAACCCAAACTGTAGTACCACTTTGTTTTACTTTGAGGGAAATGCAGAGTTGGGTGCAGTTGCATGTTTCTGCTGTGCTGCTGCTCCAAAGTGTCTCTTGGCAGTTCTTCCGTACAGGGCCTTGCTTCCTGCTGTTAAATTGTGGGAGTTTTCTCTAAACAAGAAGGAAGGGGGAAAAAAATAACATTTAGCAAAAGATTTTTTTTTCTTTTGAAGCTGGGGCAGAAGCTGAGTGCAGAGGGACTGTGTGCATGTGCCATTTTGCTGGGAAGCTCCTCGCCCACCGTGGTGGCAGCCACAGCAGCATGTGCACCTTGAGGGGCTGTGGTGCTTCTGGTCTTCCAACTTTTCTGAAATTGTCCTCATCCTGCAGAGGTGAACCACCCCCATGGGAGGAGTTGCCTTACTCCCACACAGGTGTGGGATTCAGGCTTCTTACAATATGCAAAACCTGGAGAGTGTAAATGTGACTTGTTCACCGTTTGCAAACAGTGGAGCAGCTCCCTTTCAGGACCATGGCTGAGTCGGGATCTGGTGACACGATCTCATCAGACAGGAAGGACGGAAGCTGGCACTCCTTTTACTCCCAAGCAGGGTGGGAGCTGCCCCGAGGCCCTGAGCTCCCAGCACACTGGAGATCCCCCACGGCAGGTGTTGGCTCATGCCAGTGCATGAGTGTGTCCTAGAGGGGAGGTGCTCCTCGGTCTTGAGCAGTGACTACAGCTGGTCACTCATGCAGCCCCTCTTGCCTGCTCTGTGTCAAGAGTTTTATTGACCTCCTGTCATGGGCACTGCTCTTCCTTCAAATAGGAGCTCAGGCTCATTAGTGGGGCAGCTTGTTCTGCTCCTGCCCCAACCATGGCTCCTTTTTGAGGAAGTTACAAACTATTGATGAGATAGGTCTCATGAAGATTTATTCCTCGTCAAAAATAGAGGTCATTAATACACTTTCCAATTAAATTTCTTTTCTCCTGTCCGAAAGGCTTCTTGCCAACTTCCAGTATCATGCTTATTTAAATAATCTGTGAGGATTTTTTATATTATTTACACTTGCATAAATTATATTACTTTCACACAAATTTGGCTAATCATCTGTTGCCAAGATTTTTCACTGAGTTACAAGGCGTGGAGAACTGCATGCTGGTTTAGAGTGAGGGTCTCTGGCTTACCAAAACAGAGCTTGTCACTACAATGTGACTACTTGTCCTTTCACCCTGAAGGATATGGAACTACTACTACAATGTGACTACTTGTCCTTTCACCCTGAAAGGACAAGAGTTGATTAGTTTTCTCTGAGGCAATAGCTCATTACATGATGATAAAGTCTAAAAGGTAGATGAATATAATCTGAGCTTTTATCTGGGGCTTTTGGGAACCTTAGTGGTCCCTCCTGCCTCTGAACCCTAACACCTGGTTCATTTTCAAAGCACCTCACCCCGATCAATTAAAAACCCTGCTTCAGTTTCTTCATTTGTGAAATGGGACTAACAGCTGCATTGCCAGCCTCAAAAACTAAAATATTATGAACAGCATTCCAGAGCATTGCTAGTTTGTTTTCGATATTCAGGGGTTTTGTGGGAACTCTTGTAGGTTTGGCTTTGTTTTCTTTTTAACTTGCTGTGTAAATTTTTTATATCATTAAATATTAGAGACATATTCTTGCGCTTTTTGCTGTAGTTAGAACCTTCCTTGAAAATAAGAAATCAAGACTGGATATATTAATATATTAACAATATTTACTAGTACGGTGCTGAAAAAATCCAGCAATTATAGGAAGAAGGTAGTTTGCAAAATTATCTGACAACTAGCCTGCAAGAATCTAATCCTTATTTACAGACAAATCTGCAAGGTGCCAATCATGATAGTTTTAGTTTGACTCCCAAAGAATCAAAATTGTAACATTTACATATAATATTGATGTATTTGCTTTAGTGGTTTTAGTATTGTAGGCATCCTAGAATCAACTGAAAAGTAAATTCCTCCTGAACATGCAGAGACTGCTGCGGCGGAAGACATTCAACTGGTTTCCGTAACGTAATTCTGTTGCCTTCAGCAGAGTTTTTAGATTGATTCTGGTTTGGGATCTGGCCCAAAATGAAGAGGACTCATCCCGAATTAATCTGCTTTTTCAGATATTCTGTTTCTGAGATCTTCACTTTCCCCAGTGAAGGTCAGGGCAGTAGGAGGTAAAACACTGTCATGATTAATATTCCCCACAACTGTCTGGAGCAGAATGCCTAGTGTAAAAAGCCAGCTGACCAAAGGGCATTGTTAAAGAAAGTGATGCATTCCTATAGCTAAAAGCACAAAGACTCTAGTGAGCAAACTTTTCTTATGTAAAGAGTAAGGTTCAGGTCTCAGTCTGGCAAATCGTTATCATTGCACCTTGTTCAAAGATAGAGGGCAATTGGTTTGAGGTAGGGTTTTTTTTAAATCACAATGAAATGTTGCTTTGTTTCAACACTGAAAATAAAAAAAAAAAGCACAACATGAGTTTGCTTAGTAAAATCATTAAAATTTGTGATTTTTTTTTTCTTGGTCCCTAGAAAAGCTTTAGAATGGTGAGATTTTCAGCACTGGGAGGTAATACTGTTAGTAGTTTCACAGTAATGTTAGGAAAATGACCTGCAAAAATGATGTTCTGTATTTATGTGGCTTATTAAAAAAGTTGCATGGGACTAAGTATAAGTTTGCATGTTTTATTTGTAATTCAATACCACAGGAAACACTCTGCAGCAACCTTGGAAATGGCAAGACTCCACAGTGCAAAGAAAGTATCATTTTTTTTTCTGGTGAAGGCTGCCTTAATGTCAGTCCATGTACATGCTGAGTACTCCCCTACCTGCCAACACCTCATGATGTGTTGAGAAACGAGTCACCAAGTCACCTGTCAGATGTTTCCTTTCAACTTATTCCTTTCAGTGAAGTTTTTGATGAGAAATAAAAGAATCATTCTCAGTTTTTCCTTTAATGAAGAAAATGTTAAGTATTTTAGGTTGACTATAAAATGCTCTAAACAGATACAAAAAATGAAGCTGAACTTTTTCAGTCTTAACTTTTCTAATTTACTTTTTCCTCTGTTCCTATTTCATAGGCTAACCAGTTTATTATCTAGATCAAAATGTCAGAGCTCCTGAAGAATAGAGAGATTCTAGTTCACATGAATGGCAGTTATTTTGCATTTAAAAATCTGTTATAAAGGGAAATCTGACCTATGATGTCCGGAGAATAGCTGAATTGTATCTCACTTGCTGCTTCTTCCTTATCTGAGTGCGGGAAAGTTTAAGGCTGCTACAGGGAATGAAGCATTTTTGTAGGAAAGAATGTGTACTAAAAAGTAATGTTTTCCCAACTGAAGTCACTGCTGTTAAGGTCAGTGCATAAAACACATTAATAACATTTCGATTTGTTCTTCTCCTGGAATCTCAAAGCAGAAGTCATTATGTTTTGAGAACAAGAACAGAGAGAGTCTCTGGTGTAAGACAGTGCTTTGCATACTGGAGGTCGGTGACAGCAGGCTGTTATGGGTTTCCTAAAGAATAATGGCTTGTGTTACCATCAGACCGAGGGAGGGTAGGACCAGTACTTACAGCGCTCCATCACTGACAAACCTTGCGCATTAAATGTCATCAGTGACAGCCCTCACTCCCCCATACCCTCCTGGACTACTAGAATGAAAAGACAGAAGAAAGAGCCTTAGCTTCAAGGCATTTAAGTCATGAGGAAGGACAGGAGCTTGATTACCTCGCTGGAATCTTTGGGTACAAAGTAGAATGCAATGTAAATTATAGGACTCAAGACATCAATAAACATCGGCTGTGACTATATATATATATATATATATATATATATATATATATAGTGAGCAAATGGTCTTTAACTAAATACATGGAAAACCAAAATGTGTATTTAAGAATGTCCCTCTGAGATCCTGTTTCTTCACATTCCAATTGTTTGAGAGGCTGCTGCTGGAGGAGTCCTTCCAATTTTATGTTCAGTGTAAAGAAAAAAAAGGAAGCATCACTGAAATTCAGTAAATAGTTACTTAAAGTTTGACTGAAGCTGTAAGAAAATAACTTTTATTTCTCTAATGGTTGGGCATATATTAATGACTTTGGTCATGTTAAGAGTCATTTGGAAATGTAAAGCACCAGCAATAATTTCAGGAAATACTTCTAGTTGTAATTGTATATCCTCTCTATAATGATGCTGTTAACCTGAGATTTCAGCCCCTAAGCTTACCAGAGCTATTTATATGTTTACTTACCCCAAGGTACTAGCTGTGAAAATCCCTGAAAAAGCACCATCATTAGCACCCAATTAAAGAGAAAACTTATGCTAATAAAGCCAGGAGTTGCCTTTTAATGCTATGAAAAAGAAAAAATATTTAATGAATGTATTTCTGGAAACCTTTTGATGTTCATGATAATTAGTTCAGTCCAGCTACTAAATTAAGGGCAGTTAAAGTATTATACAGACATTTGAAGGTTGCTATATTCAGAGAAGACCTTTTGCAATCCTTTAGCAGTGAATGACATCTTATCCAATATACAGATTTAGTCAAAGAATGTCAGCAGTGGAAAACCAACTCAAGGATTCTGTTTGGGGTTTTGGAGTCTTTGTGTAAATCTTAGATAGGAAAATAAATGAAAATATTTGAAAAGGCAGCTATATAGCTGCAGAAAGTTATAGTTCCTACATCTGCAGAAAGTTAAAATTCTTACATTCAAAATCATTGTTATTATCAATGCAGTCCACTGAAGAATCCATAGCATATCATTCTTTAATATATTCAATAACAGTTTATGACTTATTTCAACTACAGTACATTTCTGAACCATTCTAGGACCATGCAAATACCTCTCTCAGCTATGTGATTTCAAGTGTCTGGTGCTAGTTTCAGAGGGCAAACAAATACACATTTTTTAATAGTCTAGATTAGCTTCTGATCTTGTCTCAGAGTGGTTCAAAGGAACAAAATACCTCCTTTTTCAAGCACCTAAGGGTTTGCTGAGGCAGAGGTGATCTGATGGAGTACAAAAAAGCTGTGTTGAGGGGGTATGGTACTTTCCAATCCCTGGATGGTCTTACAATCCAGAGGATGGGCTGGTACCAAATGGTGCAAATTAGGGCTAAAATTGCTTTACATTGTATTAACTTCTTCATGTCCCTGTGGCAGCAATGCCCAAGGAGGCTTGCAGAGATCTAAAGCTGTCCTGGTCCTGCCTTCTTCAGTGAAGGCCAGGGACTACTGCGGCCATCTCTTGTACACCTAATTCACCTTTCACTTGATATACCTATACACAACAGATGTAAATATAAACAATGAAGGATGTTTTATTTTTAGTACATAAACATATGATAAAAATTGAGGATTTTCTTCTGGTTGGGTAAGAGGGCATTGCTCTCCCTTGTCTGTGTGAATTACCAACACAGTCAGCAACTATTTTATATTTAAATTTTATATTTATATTTTATATCCCCTCCNTTTTCTTGTAACTTTTTTTGTCTTTGACTTATTATGTTAATTCTTCACGGGAACATCTGAAGCAAAACATTTACTGAACTCGGAGCTGCTGAAGAATGCATTGATATGCATGGACTCCCTAAAGATACATCTTAACCCCTACAGATCTGATCCTTCAGGAGCTACACAATACAGTTCCTAAAAACACAGAAATCTGTATGGCTTAAAGTATAAAACGGTGTAAATGCCATCACTACTGCAAGCCATTTGGCTATTACAGTAAGGAAAGCTGCAAGAGTTTTGGTTGCACATTTGTCAGAATATGCCAGTGTGTATTTTTTAGCTAGAACACGCCGCTGACCTTGTAGCGAGCTAAACAGATCAAAGGAATCAAAGTGTAAAAAATGCAACATTTCATGTAATAAGTATATCTCTCCGGTCATGGACAAAGTGACAAAACCATCCAAAGATGCTTAAATAAATGTCAAGAAAATTCTGCTCAGCTGCTTTCGTGCATAACCGTGAGCTAAGGCGGTGGCTGCTCATCCTCTGAGAGAGCCCGGCACACAGCGAGCGGCAAAGCCCGGCTGAGGCTGCTCTGTCACACGCCGAGGTCAGGAGCTGGGATAACTCATTTACCCAGCCGGTGTCTTAGTGTTCAGACCCACAGGCCACCAAATGGCCATTCCCGCCCCTCAGACCTCCCGCGGCGGGTGCCGGTGCCGGGCGGGCCTGCGGGCGCTGCCGGGCGGCTCCGTGAGGGCCGTGCCCGGCCCACCCCACCCACCGCAGGGCACGGCCGCGTGGTGAAAAAGCGTTTAAGGCAGGGCAAAGAAATGTCACAAAGGTCAATGCCTCAGCATTGAAAGAAATGCCACAGCAAGGTCAGACACGAAGGAGTAGGATGAGGTGCCCCAGGTGCTCGATCAGACACTCTCCGGGAGAGACCCCGCTGGAGCGGGGTTAATCCTGCAGGACTGCAACCTATGGAATAACCCACTCCGGAGCAAGGGAGAAGTGTGAGGAGGAAGTATCATCAGAAAGGAGCTGTTCTTTACTGACCGCAGTCCCCACTCCCCATCCCCTGGTGCTGCCCAAGGCCTGGGGTGTTGTTGTTTTAATCATTGTTTCTTCCGAATCTATTTAAATTGTCAATAAATTAAATTAGTTTTCTCTAAGGCAGGTCTATTTTCCCCATGACAGTAACTGGTGAGTGACCCTGTATTTATCTCTGAGCATTCTCATCCTGCTCCTTCCCATTCTGTTGAGGAGGCGCAGTGAGAGAGCAGCGAGAGTGCAGCTGGGTGGGCAGTGAGCAGCAGATGGACAAGGTCAGCCCACCGCAAAAACACAGCAGAGGCTGCCAAGTGCTGCAGGCGCGGGAGTGGTGGATTCACACAGATACACTCCTATCAGGTCTGCCTGTTGTCTGCCACACAGAGGGATGTTTCTGTGATTGTGCTTCTATGTGAATAAAGAGACAGCTGTTATATGAGTCAGTGCTGAATTAGGGATATTCTCCTGTCCCGTGGGGCAGTGCTGTGTTGACATACATATTATGCTTGGATAGGCATTACATGATAGTCAGCACTGTGGTGGAGCTCAAGCCTGGGAGGTAGTCCTGTGCTTGATGTGCTAGATTAGCTTCCTGACATAGAAGGATGTTGCAAATTATACTGCCTTTTTTGGATGGGGTTGATGAGTCTTGAGGCTGAGGCACAGAAGTTTATATATTATCCAGACATGAATCAATCTTCTGCATCAAAATTTTAAGACTAAATCTCAAGGACAGAATCAGACTGACTGACCATAAAGTGGAGACCAAATTATGAGACTTAGATTTCCCCTCTATGATACAGTAATACCTAACATAAGCAGCAGTACCCTACCTCACATAACAATAAGCAATTCTGCAGTCAGCTTTGAAGAGAAGGGGTCCGTACACACTTCTGCAGTGTTTGCTACAGTCCTGCCTATGCAACTGAGAGGTGATTTCATCTACGCTGTCAAAATAGTTGGTTTTGCTGTCAAAGATTCCTGCTTGCATTAATGTGATATGCTGCTTGGCTGTGTGTAACCCTTCACAGGCAGCTAAAGCTTTTTAGGTATTTATCAGGATAACTTAGTGAATTTTCTTCAGATACAGATTTTTTAAGACATTTTCCAATCCTTTGAACTTCAGTGATATTTTTCCAGATGGAACTCAATACAGTTCTGGTATGTTCCTCATCACACTGACATCCTTATTTAGGGACGTGTTTCTCAGGGTCCTTAGAAATTCATTCAGTAGTATAAATAAATAAATAAATAAACTTAACACCTAACTAAATGTTAATAAAATATTGCAAAATTGCATCAATGCTATTGATATGGGTTCAACTTTTCTTCTGTTCAGGTTACAAAAGCCATCAGCCATACTGCTAAAGAAGAGCATGTCCCTTGTCATTTTAAGAGCCCAACTGCATTGTGAGTACAGAGACATTTGTCTTAGGTAAGACTTGTGACAGTGTGGAAGAGAGGATCCTAGGACTTAGAAGGAGTGAAGCGTAGCTGCATTATTTTCTAGCTCAGTCACGCAAGGGCAGATGGATATCAATTAGTCAGAGAAAGAACTGACCAGGAGTTGTTTTACTGCTTCCAGACCTAGGCTGTTTTATTTGCATGTCCCCTCACTGAAATGTGTCAGTCACTGCAAAACCAGAGAGCTTCATGTTGGGCTCTGATATGCTGTGGAGTCCTGCATATTTCAAAGTTGTCAAGGTCATGTGTGTGCAGTCCAGAACCGAAAGAAATGCAGTTGCACATGTGTATTAATAAAGAATGCAATCTCTTTCTAAATTGTAGCTGATGATAAGGTTAAATTTGAGGTCTTCCCCTCTGTTGTTTAATTATGCTGAAAACATTAATTATCAAACATTTGTATCAAACATTAGACTTCCTTATCTGAATGTTTTGGTTTGTTTTGTTTTTTGGGGTTTTTTTTAGTTATGAAATGGTTGACAAGGTGTTAATAATGCCAAGGTTGTGGGTTTGATACTCATATGGGCCATTCACGTAAGAGTTGAACTTGATGATCCTTGTGAGTCCCTTCCAACTCAGAATATTCTATGATTGTGTGATCTTAACAAAAAATCTTGCTGATGTCTACATGAATTAAAAAGTAGAAAGCAGAAAAATGTAGCATGAGCATGGGTGAATGTATTTCAGTGCAAAAAGGTGAAAAATAAATACTTGAAGTGCATGGTCAGAACATAAGACTGTGTAGAAAATTTAGGCAGGAGATTGTAGAAACTGAATGAATCACTATATAGAAAAGAAATGAACACTGTAGGAAGGCCTTTAAAATGGAATTGCAAAGGCAAAGAATAAAATAGAGATGATATAAAAAGGGTGAAAACTAGAAAGGCCATAACATAGAAATGGAACAAGAGATAAAAAAAGCACAATAGGATTTGGCAAAATGAGCATGAACGGTGAGAGAGAACATGGACAATGGCAATAACAAGAAAATTGGTGAGGAATAAATTGGTTTTATTTGATAATAAGTATTTTTCCTAATTTCTGTCTCCTTTTGGTAGATTGTTATGTATTAGGCTGTACTGAAATGGCTTAGCTGACTGAATATCCAGCAGAATCATGCATTGGGATTATTTCATCCTGATAGCTGATAGAAGCTGCACGTGTGTAGAAAACAAGGCTATCAACTAATCACCAAATTATAACAGAAGTATCTAATTCAGTTAAGAACATGGGATGTATTGGATTGTTTTCCTGGGGTTTATCCTGTGTTTCATGGACTTTTTATGCAGATGAATTCCTCTCATGAATTCCACTCATGAAGGCATTGAAGAACTATTTTAGGTTTAGTCAAAATCTCTCTGTTACCTCAAGGTAAGACATGTATTCACTAACAACTAATTAGTAAAAACATTTACACTTGTGATTACTCCTTTAAAACATAACAATATTGAAAACCTCTTTATGTTTAATACACTTTTAGTAAAAAAAGATGTTAGAAAGCAGAGACAGCAGAATATGAGGACTTTCCTATTTTTTGCTGTGCCAGGCAGTATGCAGTTTCAGATGAGAATGTAAGAGAAAAGTTTATAAAACAGCATTAGTGAAACTCAGCCCAGTTTTAAATCTCTGCTTTTCAGTTTTGAAACAGCATCTGAATCTAAAAGTAAGGAATCATCTTCCTTTTCCCTGTCTGACATGAGTAAATTGCCAAGTGTATTTTACAAGAATAAAATAAATGAGGTTTTTCAGTGTACGTGAATAATTCTGAGCAAGCCTGCAAAAATCCAGATGCCCTTATTGCTCTAAGCAAGTTTTGAAGGCCAAACTAGGCTACCTGACTGCTCATTAAACAGTTATTTTCCTGATCCTTTGGAAAGAACTATCACTTTTTGTGAATTCACTCTACCATAGTCAGAAGGGAATGACTCTCATCACAATTTTGTAATAGCAAGGTCCTGATTTTTCACTATCTGAATGGACTAAGCAGAGGGATGATATTGACATGTACACACATGAATGCCTTCCCCTGACCCCAAAGAAATCTGTCATGTGGATGTTTTGTGTTGTAAGTCTGCCCTCAGTACAGGAGCTGGTATTTCTGGCTGTTCAGAAACATTCTTTGTAATGACCTTTTGTTATTTTCATGTTTCTTCCATTGAGTTTGTTCACTCTGGAGGCCTAAGAACTTTCAGATCTTGTATTTGCATTGCATAGATGCTCTGTATATCTTTTTTCAATACTTTTACATCTGCAGACCTTCTCTTATAAGGATAGTCCAACTTGTCACTTTGTCATTAATGGTTCCTCTTCTCATAACTCAGAGAAATATATTTTTGAACTGTAAGACTATTGCACAAATACAGTATAAAGACTCTAAATGGGACAAAACCAATCACTGAATAAGAAAATCTCAAGTTAAACTTTTCAAAAATGTTGCTCTTAGAAAAACAGAACTGGCTATCTACCCACCTCTTTTTTTAGTGAAACAAAAAAAATTTGGATGCTTCTGTAGTTAAGTGTGGTTAAGTGTAGTTTATTATTTCACCTTCCTGTGGAAATTTCATCTATGGAAATTCCTAGGGATCCACCACACAAATGTCCTCATGGGCAAAGTTTAGTAATTTTGAGGAGTGTCTAACCAGATAATAGGAATGAATCCTGACACTTACTTGCTTTTTGAGGGACTCTAAGCTCTAGCAGAGCAAACTAATATGCTCTTCCTAGAGGACTGAGATCCAAGGTACCCTTAAATGGGATTTGAAATTTTTCTGGTTGATCAGATTTCTCTACAGTTTTAATGGACTGTTTGCAGTGAATAAAAAAGGTCCATGAATAATAAAGGGATGAAAAATTATCAGTCCCCTGGATCATATGGTTTGTATTCCTTACTGTATTGTGAATTGTGAAAGCAATATACACCTGTTAAATTGGTATGTTAGTTTTTCTACATCTTTTTTTTTTGTTTTAATTTAGTGACTGGACCACAGAGAGATAGCTGGGGAGATAAGGAATGCAGCAGGGAGGAGGAGCTCTCCCTGCGTGCAAAGGAGTGTGTTGCAGTAAAGGTGACTAGTCTATGAAGGTTTGGACAGATTTGCTGGAGCAGGCAGCAGGGCTCAGACAGCATTAATGAGATTGTTTATTAGTACCGGATGAACAATTCTGCAGCTCACTTGACAAACACCAAGCAAAAAGCACCACAGGGGAGCATCCTACTGCCTTAAGCAACTCCGTGATCTGTGGAACAAAATAATCACTGAAGAAAAACAATCTATTTTCCATCTATTGAGTTTTCTCTAACGTATGAAAGTGCTTCTATCAGAATTTAAAATCCTCCTGCATGAGATCAGGAGCTTTGTTTAAAAATCAGAAGTCTGTGGTTAAAACAGCAGCACAAACCAGAAAAGTTGTCACTGACTTAATAAGCTGTATATGCTGTACAGCATCTATTTAATTTCTGGGTTTTTTAAGTTCTTTGGTTTTGATTGTTAAATTCAAAAGTGTTACCTTAGCTACTGCATAGCATCAGATTTTCTTACTACTGAAAACCACTCTATTTTACACAGCTGTCTGATATTCCTGCATGCCACAGTGTTTGAATCTGTTTGAAATGGAGGTTTGTCAGCTAACTTCACGAGAGCCTTTTATTTTTTTCTTTTTGAATTCTTTCCCTCAGGGTCTGCCTGAACTAAGCTTTTTCAGTAGCAAATACAATTTTTGGTATATGTGTACACACATATTTCTATTCACATGAAAGCAGTGTGTGCATAAGTATGTTCACATATACATCATCTGTCTCTTTCCATTCTTCCGTTTATCCATCCACACATCCATTCACCCATCCAATTTAAGAACAATTTCTTACAGTAGAGGATAAACAATAGACTTTGCAGGGTTTTAATCTTCAACTTTTTCTTGTCAGTGATCCAAGATCATCAGAAAAGTGAATGTGAAAGGCTGATTTTACTTCTTTATTAAGTAAGTCTAGGAAAAGTGACTAAACTGAAAGTAATTAGTCACACTCTGTTATTTACATTTAGAATTAGTGCCCAGAATGGTTTATTCAACTGGTTGCTAAAGTGGTTCTATGATTTCTCAGGTCATTTGTACTCAAAACTGAACCTCAGTGTTACAATTGAAGGTATACCATTTTGAGGGGACGTGTCTTTACCATGTTCCTTATCTGGTGTTATGCCTGCTTTCTTGTGATAACCAGATGCAGATACAGACTCCATCAGTATGAGCTGTCATTGTGATGTCGATATGCTAAATACTGAGTGCATTCTTCCTTTTCCTCTAGCTCACCTGCTCCTTTCCTTCATCAAGCCAGTGAACAACTCTCTTTTAACTCAGCAGAAAAGCTGCCACACATACCTGTACTCATGCACTGTTGTCCTTCCACAACCTTGAAACACTCATTCTTGAATTCTCATTTGATTGCAGTTTTATGGGTTTGGATTTAAAGTGTTTAGTACACCACAATTTTCATTGCTCTCTAAGGTTTATCTTCCCTGACTCTCACAGGTATTGCAGAAATTAAGCATCTTTCTGTTCAGCAGGAGAGCTGTTGTGATTGCGGACAAGCAAACTGTATCTAGAAGGAACTTCATCCCTACAGTCAGCTCTTTCAGTGAGCAAGAATGGATTGGAAATAGCACCTGTGCTGATACATGGAAGCCACCTATCTGTCTGGAAAGCTTTTTCTTATGTGGTTCAGCATAAAGCAATACCACGTAGTAAATGCAGAAAGCTGAAACATCTGCTTAAATAACCTCTTGGTTATTTATTAAAAATGGTAAAATTTTATCTACCTTGGTACAGCTGAGGAAGAAGGAGTCCCTGTCACCAGAAACAAACTTAAGATTTTATTTAGCCTAAAAATAAATTTCTGCCTCCATGTGCAAGGGATGTCTCATTTTTGCTCATATGGATATTTTGACTATACAGAAGTAAAACTTAAAATTAAAATAAATAGCAGTTATTATTTTATGCAAATTCTAGGTTAAATGCTTTCAATTTAATGGTCTTTGCAAGATCTTATGTGTATTGAAATCCCAATAGGTACTTGTTGTCTATTTAAATCCATAAGCTTCATCATTATGAGGATGGTGAGATACTGGATAGAACAGGTTGCCCAGGGATGTTGAGGTTGCCCCAACCCTAAAAGTGTTCAAGGCCAGGTTGGATAAGGCCTTGGGCAACCTGGTCTTGGGAGAGGTGTCCCTGCCCATGAAGGGGGTGGTTGGGACTGGATGATCTTTACAGTCTCTTCCAACCCTTGACATTCTATGACTGTCATTCTATGATTTATTGAGGAGCTCTTAGGTGTGGTCATCCTGGTCTGACAGTCAGATGGGCTGTCAAGGCCTACAGCTGTCAGCCAGGTAACTGTACTGTGTCAGTTCAGCTGCATTCTGTAGGCACAGTTAATTGAGGAAATGATTGGTAAGGACTGAATGTTGTGACTGTGTCCTGATAATGATTCATAGTGATTACGAAGCAAACACTGTGACTGTGTGTTGTTAATGAGCAGCAATCTAGACAAGCCTTGTTTTGAAATTTGAAACTGGCCTGGCTTATCAGTCTCTTAAATATTTCTATCATGATGATCTCTAATTTTATGAGTGGTGTGTGTGTATATATGTACACCCTCCCACATTTTCAGTTGTAATGCCAGTGTCAGGCAGTCACTGAGAGTGCGACAGAGAATTTTACCTGTAATCGCATATTCTCAGGTTTCACCTACCTGGCTGCCTGCACTTTGGTTATTTAGTCAATGCAAGGCATTTGTGGTACATCACAGTCAGCAAGAGAGAAAGGAGCCATCAGGCCTCACTCATTCCAGCTCTCCTGGACATCTAACCTAGATTTGGAGTTACCTCTCTGGCCTGCCTACACCTCTCTCATTATAAAGAAAGGTTACATTAATTTCTTGGGTTTGGAACTGACTACAAGTCATTGCTGAACTGTTTCCCGTCCCAGGAGACTGCTTCTTCTAGGTGCTTAAATTTTCTTTTAATTCAGGCCCAAGTTATCTAAACATAAAACAGTCAACACATGTCTTTTGGAATTATGCACCAACTACCTGTATCAAGAGGAATATTAATTTATTTCAGTGGACTTTTTGCTGGGAGTTCTGAATGTAAGCTTACATATCAGTGGTGAGGAGAAAGCTCAGTCCATTATCTGGTGTGCCTGCAGCTAGGCAGCTGTACTCATTTTATTGAACCAAGTTCAGAGATTCATAGATCATAAAAGCCAGAAGGAACCATTGTGATCGTTTGCTGTGACCTCCTGCATAACACAGTCCGTTGGAAATTTTTGAATTAATTCCCATATGAACTAAAGTGTTCCATTTAGAGAAACAGCCAATCTTAAAAATGTTTCCAGAGATGTCTGCCATAATCAGTAGCAAATTATTTTAATGTTTTATTAGTCTATAGTGCTTTACAGTGGATCCAAATTTGGCTTACTTCAACTAGATCATTTGATCTCATTACAGAATTACTTGCTGCACTGATGAATATGCTATTATGAAGTGCCTGTTTGTCATGTGGGTACAGAGACTTAAGGCATGCAATAACCCAACCTTCCCTTTATTAAAGAAGACTGAATGAATTAGCTACTGAAGGACATGTATTGTGAGAAGTAGTTTCTGATCAATAGAACTTGTATAAACATTTTCTACATGACGAACACCCTTCCAATATTGCAGGCCTTGGAGCTGGACAAGACAATATCCCTGTAGGTGTTGCACCACTGCCAAGTACAGAAATACAGATACCTTATCTATTCCCAATAAATATCCTGTTTAGTGAAACAGGATTTATGTGACTGGTTTTGATCTTGCTGTTGCATTTGGAGGTTGAATTAGCTATTAGCTGAACAGGTCTTTTAATACCTATGTCTTCAGATAAAAAAATAAGAGACAAATTCTTCTGTTTTGTAACCACTGGCTACATTTGGACCTACTAAATGCATTAAAAAATACTCAAAGCCATACTGAATGTCTGCACTGGTGCTCATTTTAGCTTGTGATCTACCCTTAGTGTTAGTGACATGTCCTTATTGTTTGCCTTTCACACACTGTTATGTCTTCTAGAAATAACGTACCTTATTTTATATCTTCTCTAAGTCCTTACTTCTGTGTAATCACAGATATATCAAGCAGCATATATTAAAATAATTGCTGTCCACTCTTGAGCAAATAATGATATTTATTTTACCTTCTCTGTCTAGGGGATCGAATCTTTAGTGATCTCAGTTACCAATCTCCCAGAGATCCTAATGGAATTGAGGTAATTCTTTCTAAGGCTATTTCTGAGCATGCAAATCACATTATTCCCTCTGAAGAAGTTTCTCTTTCATTCTCTCTGATATCTACAGAAAGAACCAAGGGAACCAAACAACAAGCAGGTGAGGTGGATTCCTGAAGGTGGGAGCTGCTCACACCCATTTGTGAAATTATCAGCCAGTTTTAATCCTTTGATAGGTTTCATATTTGCTTTCTGTTGATCTTATTTTGTAAGCAAAATGTGTTAAGTCAAAGGCCTTACAGTAGTCTAAGAACATTACATCAAGACCACTAATCAGCTGCAATTACTTCTGTTACTTTAATAAGACTTACAATATGATCACAAAGATATTAAGTTAGGTCTTTGTAATTATACACAAGAGGAAAGTGCCCTTTCTCCTTAAACTCATTAATTCTCTGAAACTGAACTAGTCTGTTGTTGCTACATACTGTGGTTAGGGATAATCTTGGGATGTCAGTTTCTTTCCCACTTCTCTGACATGTTAGTGAACACATATTTGACTGCAATTCTTGCGAGCTGCTGGAAGGGCAAGGCATAGGAAACTTGACAATTCCTGTCTTGAACATTGTTTTCAGAGCAAGTCATGTTTTTCATCTTCTATGCAGGTCCTGTTCTGGGGTAGGTTATTGCATAGGAACATGATAGCATAATTTTTTCCATCTGTAGCCTGAGTTGACTTTTCAGGATGATTATCTGTGTGCATAACCTTGGGATGATTAGACTTGCAAATGCCAAAGGAATATGTTACACCAAAAATCATCCTGGAGCACGTGTATGGTTTGGTTATATTTTTACATGCAGCTTGAAAGCAGCAGTGACTTCTCTGAAATTTGAATTGGTTAAAGTGGAGCACCTGGACTTTGAGGGGAGTGGAGAGGGTTCTGCACTCTATAATTATTTGTGCCACTTATCAAAACCAGAAAAGACTGCACAGGAAATTTTGGCATGTTCATTGCACTCTTTACTTGGATTTCTAGATAACGTTCTCTTTTCTCTTGGTGTAATGAAACAGTCTTGCTTTCATTAAAATTTGCCTATATGAAGATATTTACATAACTAGAACAAGAATGAACATTCTAAACATCATAATAAGGTTCAGCCAAAAATCAGACTGGACAGAAAAGCATTACAACAATTCTTTTTGTTCATCAGTGTTATCTAGATTGCAGAACAGAGAAATAAAATTTAGAAATAAGAGAAAAGGGAAAAAGCCAGAAAAACAATTACTTTTAGTTCAAGAAGGTTATTTAAAAATATTCAATGCATGGCACACTGCAAGAAAAAAAAGTTCCTAGAAAAGGTTTAATTAAAAAATGAAAGAAGATAGCTACCAGACAATTAATATTTTCATAGGATATAAAGCAATCAAGGCCCAAGGCATTACAAGTTGTATTTCAGCTGGCAGATAGTTCCACTTGGTACATGAAATACTACCTTGAAAGAGCAGCACCCCCTTGCTGACATCGTGGTTCTGTTTCTGGCCGCCAGGTCTTAAGAGATGGTAACAATTTTGGGTACAGATAGGTATGGAATACAATAACATTTTGGGTTACCCAAGTCTGGAACTACTCCCTTATCATCCTCCTTCTTCAGTGAATGCAGTACTTTGATAGCCTATCGTAAATGTTAGCAGAATAGCTCAAAATCTCTTATTGCAACATGGAATGGGCCTGACTGTGCCACAAGATAATATGTAGCACACACCTCCCTCCGTCACGCCCTGGTGCTCACTTGCATGAAGGCTGATTTTCAGGGCTGAGCAGGCAGCACAAAGAACACAAACAGCACAAACGGATCAATTTCATGACAGTGCTGTGCTTTTGCAGACAAAGACAGATCCTATATTATTTGCATTTTGAAAGATGCATTATTAATCTTTTCACTCCTGGCACCCAGTTGCTAGTGAAGCATCTGGCCATGAGGAGGGCTTGTGACCCTAAGAGGGCATTCTTGTCTAACTGTGCCTCTATGAAGTGTAGCTGTTTGGTGCTGTAATACCCATGATGGCTCAGCCACTGCAGACACCCACCTCTCTGTTCTTTAGTCTCTAAAGAGGTTGCATTTACCACAGGCAATGTAAAGTGGCTACAAGCCTTAAACATTCCCCAGTTCAGTGCAGACAATTCCTTTAGAGAAATAGTTCAGAGCAATAGAGCTGGCACAACTTTCTTCAGTGTTTTTGATTATTTAATTAACTTTGAGACTGTTCCTCTTACTGCATTTAATTATTACTAAATATTCTAGATCTTTGCAAAACCCAGTTCTCTTGCCAAGGTGATTTTTTTTTCATTTTAAGGAGTCTGCACTTTTGCTCATTGCTGATTTTAGTGCTATTTGTGTATGTGATGACTGAAGTGGCATTGGGCCACTAAACGCATGAGCACAATGACTCACATCTTTCATACTTTTTGAAAGGAATCCAATTAAAAAAATATAAGCTCCTATTAATTATGCACATACAAAAAAACCACTAAAAGTTCAAGGTGGCTGTGACAATGAATTTCAACCTGCCATCAGGAATTTCTTTTCGTCTGCAGAATAGGGTTAGAGTATTGTGGCATGTATCCAGGCAAAGTATGCCTTCCCGAAGTAAAACAGTGTGCTTTCCTGAAGCAAATTTTAAAAGTGATGAGAAAGTACTAACAAAATCTTATTTCTGATTTTGCAAACACAAGAAAATCTTCATGAAAATTAAGCAATCAATGAATAGAAATTTCATTATGTAGCTTCTTTGAGCTCCTTAAGAAAATGTATGGTTTAAGTTATGAATATTCAACAGTCCATAAAATACCATATTTAAGGATTGTTCTAATATGCCTGAATTATGAATAGTTCCAGGAAAGGTGGCTCACGGTGTGGAAGGGGAATCTAAATTTGTCAATTCATTCTCAACTGAATTATATGCTAATATTATTATATGTAATTTGAATATTGCATCTTATACTTAGTTCTTTCATTCGTATGATCTAAAAGCATTTAAGAAATTATATTTTATGAAGTAAAGAAACCTGGCTGAGAATGAAATTTACAGCAGGTGTTGTAAACTCAATTTAAACCACATAAAATAAATCTCTAGGTGGTAATTGCCACTCAGGGCCATGTTTGAGTAACATGGTAACATATTCAAAAGGAAACAATGAACGAACGGCTACAAATAGATAAAAATGCTAAAATACAACATAAAAATTGCTAGTGAAGAGGCAGTACTTTCCAAATTAGGCACCTTGAAGGTCCAGGGGGTGAACTTCTGCCTCTAGAATAGGTCAGAGTCATTTTGCGGAAGTCTTTCTTTGATATTAAAATCTAATTCACCAAAGCCAGAAGTCTTTCTCAGAAATAATTTCAACTGAAGTTGATTAGAAGGTTTCAGGGGATACTACAAATGTTCCAAGGAGAATAAAAGCACAAGCTGCATTTCCCATACTGTGGTGAACCCACCTTTTCCCTCTATGGGCCTTTCTTCAAATAGGGGAGACCCCACAGCAAGGGACAGGAAAGGAAACAGTACTTGTTGGGAGAAGGGGACAGAGAGGATTTTGCTCTTGCAAAAGCTGAAGACTGGCTCCTGACCACTCTGGATGCAGAAGTCTGCACTCTTGGTTATTCACAAAAGGTCCTGCGATCTTGCACAGTTATGATTGGCCCAGATTTTCTTTTGCTTTCCTCTCAATCCATCAGCTAAACCCTGCAGAGCTGGCCCAAGGAATTGCAAACAGTAGCATCCCCTTTAGTTCAGTTAAATTACTGCAATTTTTAAATTGTGAGTAGCACTTTATTGTGCTGTCTAATAACCGTAATAATTCTCAGCACTTTCATATAGCTATTCATCTTCAAAGAGTATCTCTAATATTAGCTAATTAATTTTGTGGTTTTCTTCTAAGATGCAGTATTGCAGGCTGTGATCATGCAGACCACCCAGGTAATTATAATTTTCTCTGCATTGAAGATTATTCCAAAGACTATTTTTGTTATTTTAGGTGTAGTCTTGCAAATGTTAATTTGATCAGATAAAAGTTAACACTAAAGTGATTAAATTATAGAATTTCTGTTTAAAAACTTCAAGAGTGGCATGCTAGTAAATCCTTATTGAAAAAGGATTCTTTCATCTAAAACTTAACTATTAAGTACTGAAAAATAGCATTAAAGGACTGGTTTTGACACAGCCCCAGCACAGGAGGAATATAAGGGAATCTAAATTTTATACTACCAGAAAATTATTAAATTCAATATTCAAAGTTCAGAGCAGTATTTTGAGAATGTTTACCACAATGATTTTCAGCTGAGCAGTAAGTAGAAATTGGTCCTTTTCACTTAAAAGAGGAAGTATAACAGATGCATTTTGCAACAAATAATTTGGTCAAGATGCATAATGCATGAGCCATTGTTCCACTGACCACCATTTTCTCAATCCTTGATTGTTTTTATTACTCTAATGATTATTGCTTCTTACTTAAGGGACAGCAATTGGTTAAACTAACAGAGTTAACTATTTTTTTCACCCCTGCTCTAAGGTAATAAGAATTAAATAATAAAAGGCATTTGAAATGAGCAACACAGCAGATTCCTTAAATGTCTTCTGTCTCCGTTCTCCAGAGACAAGCACAACAAGGTGAATCTCATCATTATTTGTCTTTTCAAGGGCAAAGCTCTGATAGACAGGGCTTAATGTGTATCTTGGTAGAATTGGATTTGATCCTCAGGGCTGGGCCAGAAGGCTGCTTTGTTAGATTTGTTAGATTTACTCTCTCTCCTGTGTTCTCTGTCTACCACAAACAAAATTACCTCTTGGAGGCCTGCATCAGCCTCAGCATCCTGAGACTATCTCCTTTTCTTGATTTCAGTCACATCTAAATCTGTTTAAACTGTCGACATGATGATTTGTGGAGAGACAGGGATTAAGCAGAAGGGAGATTAACACAGTTGTCTGTCTTCTTTGAAATAATATACCTGCTGACAGTAAGGGCATTCTGCAATTTACATAACTTAGCTCACAAGGAGGGCTTTACGGTTGTTATTGGGTTGCTTTTTTCTATCAGCAGTACAAACTCACCTGCTACCTGCACATTTAAAACCTTGACAGTCTGTCTCTTCAATTCCTGTAAAACTGAGAGACATGCCCTCTTCTCTTCCTAGATTGAACGAGATTCTTTGGTATTTGAGTAACTTGCATTCAAATAGATTATTTAAGAAATATATATTAAATTCTGCTGGATTAGATATGAACTTCAAATACCCTAAAGAAAACACGTGCAGTCCAGTAGAGTCAAAACTCTGTGAATAATTGTTTTGAAATGGAATAATGATCTCTGTGTTTTTCTTTCATTTACTGAAAGAAGTTAGTAGATTACTTATTATACTAGCTGTCTAGGAAAAAAATGCCATGCAATATTCTTCTTTAATACTTACTTAGACAATTCTTAACAGCACTAACTAGAATTGCTTATTTAGCAAGTATTTTGGGCTTGGCCTTATTGTGGTGCGGAACAAAGGACAGCAGAAAATAAAGAAGAAAATTTTATCTAAAAACAGGAATAAGAGTATCTATTTTTCTCACACTTTATACACTTTATTCAGTTATAAGGGATAAGGCACAGAGCCTTTTCTTCTGTATGTACAGGACTTTGTAAAAGAAACCTTGTTTTGAATTAGGAACTGAATTGTGAGGTACCACTATGCAAGTTAAGGCAAAGCACAAATTTTAAGCCAGAAATTTGATAAATGTACTGTCACAGCTGCAGAAGCTGGAAGAGGTGCATATGCAGGAGAAAAAGGAATAATTACATAGAAAAAAAGACAGTAGCCTCCTAGGTGTGAAACTTCTTTTTTTGGTACTTTATATTTTTATATATTAAATCTCACATAAAGGCTGCTTTGTGATTGCCAGGTAGTGTGCTGTTCTGTTAGAATGAGGAAGCTTATGTCGTTTTCTCCAGCCTTGCTTCCCTGGGAGTTGAAGCATTTGTGAAAACATCTGTTGCACCAGAACTAGGAAAGTTTTTTGTGTTAAAGAGCTTCAGCTTGTTGCACGGCACACTGCAGAGGAACTCAGGCAGAGGAACAGACACAACTGTTCTTTTCATCCCCCTCTGTGTCGCACTGAAAAGCTAAGCAGTTCTTAATATGCCATAGGGTTGGGATTTTTTTTCAGTATGAACCGCTAAAGTAATATTAGCAACTACAAGTGATGACATAAATAAAATTAATGAATGAGTCAATCCTTTTCTTAACCTATTTCCTGAGTCAAATATGTTTCTGAGGTCTGAAGAATTTAGTTACTTTTCTTTTCATTCTTTTTTTCAGACCTTATACTTCATGATTATCTTTGAGTGCTGTCAGTTGTATCTATTAGCCATGCCTCAAGAAACAGATTATTTTCCTGAACTTCCCAGGTAAACCAAGCATCTCTAAATCATTCAGCGTTTTAGTTAAAAACTTTCAGATAGGCATCCAAACTTTGAGTGCTTATAAAGCTTGAACTGCATCTTTTAGATTTATCCATTTTTGGCAGAAATTCCAACAGAAACTGCTTTTCCCTCTTTGTATTAGCTCCATCTTTTAAATAGCTCCTGTGACATCAAATTTTGGTTACTTGACACTTGTAAATATCAGGATTTCTTTGAGGGAAAAAGGTGCAGGCTCAGTCCTCATGTGTGTGTAAGTCAAGACATTGAGCTGAAAGAGATTATCC
Organism: Gymnorhina tibicen; assembly: GCA_013399875.1. Taxonomy (NCBI): domain Eukaryota; kingdom Metazoa; phylum Chordata; class Aves; order Passeriformes; family Artamidae; genus Gymnorhina; species Gymnorhina tibicen. The sequence continues at coordinate 1,600,538 of VXAZ01007505.1, forward strand.
CAGTGATGACAACGGGAGGAGGAATACACCGGTAACATTATCAGTGACACACACCATTATGCAAGACCTTCAGTGGACTCCGTATTCTCCAAAACCACATGAAGTTTCTGCAAGTCTTTGCATTGGTTTCACCAGCTTCTGATTAAGACCAGAACCATTTATGACCATTATTGTTTTTGTTTTACCTCTCAGCTAGTGCTGGGCTGCTGATAGTTGAAAAAGACTCAGATGTGAAAAGAAAGGCTGTGTCTTACACAGGCTCAGAACAGGTATGGTAGAGACAGATAACTTCACGAGAAAAGACACACAATGATTAACAGAGGGAGAATACTTGATGAATAGATCCTTGCACTAAAAGAGATTTGGGCAGCTGTATGTTTTCCAGTACATTCTATCTATAGTAATTGTAGTTGTTTCTGTAGGTCAGATCTTATTTTGAATTAATTGCATTGCTGAAGTGCTGAATTGGATGTTTTTAAGGACAGTCTTAATTCCAGCCTTAAAATCTTTAAAGGCTTACTCCTAACTAAATAAATTGGTCAGGAAGAATAGGGCATCTCTATAAATTATCTTGGCATTCCACTTATGGGAAAAATTATCTGGAAATTACCTTTTATTGCCACAGATACAAGAAGAATCAGAAGTACCAAAGGGATGCTGAGAAAGGCTGCTGTACTGTCCCTGTCTAGTTTAACCCATTAGTTTGTTTACTTTCACTCTTAGACTTCTCTGAAAAAAATTGAAAACAACCTCTTAACAAAAAAAGTTCATAATTTCCTTTTAGTGTGTGAAATTATGTCAGCTGTTGCTATCAATCTACAATGTGAGAGGAATTAATATTGTTTACTTTCTGAAATGTTTGTTTTATTGTGTGCGGGTTTAGAAATAGAAAGAATTTTGTTTATGCTTGCAATACCTAATCTAAAATGGAGACAGAGAAACACTTCCTCTAAACTCATTCTGCAAATTTAATTGCTCACAATATTCTCCGTGGGAGTAAAAAAATTGCATGAATGACCAGCATGAAGAGACACTGGGATTAAATATGAAACAATTCACCTTACTGTGACTTCCTATCAATGGGTTAAACATGATAAACAGTTTATGTATTCACATCAATTTAAGCTGCTGGGTGTATCAGTGGAATGAATACATTTGCTGTTGTTTTTTTGGCTCATCAGTAAGTCTAGTACAAAATCTGATACTATACCAGTTGGATTTATATTGCTGCAACAGATAGAGATTATTACTGATGCCAAGAAGACTGATTTTCTGCTGATTTGATTAGGACAGTAACTGTGCAAAGTGACACATTAATATATTAGAACACTGCAGTCCCCTAGAAGCCTGCAGAAGGGAAGTCTGTATTGGATTTGGAAAAACCAGACCTGTTGTTTCTGTATCCTACTGCATCTATTACAAAATTCATACAAATTCTTTAATCAGCCTGTTCATGTGTGCTAGGAAATGGGCTTTCCATATTAACCAGGGAAATGTCAACTCAAGGCTATGGGGGCTGGTGCTAATAAGGTTAATGAATAGCTGGCCTGAAAAGCAACAGATGGGCCTAACAGAGCGAGAGCCTTAATGGCATTTGTAATGCCTAGGGTCAACTGCAGTTTATCTTCATTTTTTTCTCATTTAAAATATTCCAACGGAATAATAAAATAAGTTTAAATTTTCCCCACAGGGAGATGAAATTTATGCAGCACTGTTTATTGAATATCAATGTGTTTGGTTATAAACAGAGGACTGCTACACCGCTGCTAGAACTATAGTTGTTGTATATTCGCATTTGCAGAAGAATTTTTCATTTAGGTCATTTAAAAGAGTGCTCTCTTTTTATCAATTGCTGCTGCAGAACTGTTTAACTGTTTTGGATGGGTTTTTTGTTTTGTTTTGGTTTGTTTTTTTTCTGAAGACAGCTAACACAGAAGGTCAATTTATGGCTGTATATTGCAGCTAGATACATGACTATTATGCTAAATTTGCATGGAGGAATTGTAAGGGTAGAGTTTGAATGCCTATGTTGCGGTCTCCCCTAAGATGACAGAATTCATGCTCATTATAATAGAATGTCATATGATAGAATAGGGTAGACATGACAAAAATATATGGTTGAAATCATGAATGCTTTTAGATAAAGCAGAAAATGTTTCTGATCAAAATGCATCTGTTGGATCTAAAGTAACTTCTGTGACCTCGTTGTCCTTCATCTCAGATACACTAGTCTTTAATCAGAAGGAATAATCTGCACAAGAGGCAATTGATACAGTCCTCTCTACTCTGAATACAGCTCAGGGTGATGTTAAACTATCATTAAAGCACATCCATTGCCTGCGTTTAGTCTACAAGGTTTAAATTCCAATATCAGATGAAGTAGTGAAACATAATGTTGAGGGAGGTTTTAAGACTCGTTCTAACAAACAGTTTTTTGAATAGGCATTGCTCTTGGGGAAAAAGAAACCACTGATTTCTTATTTAGCTTATGCCTCCCTCAAATAGCTTCAAGTAAACTTATGGATCCACAGTAGTTTTATTTATGAAACTCACTTTCATACTTTGTAAATGGATGGAAATAGTTAAGAACAGATTTAAGTTTGGGGTAAGACTTTTTAAAACACTTAATCCTGAGCTGATGCTGCCAAGTTTCCCACATCAAATGCTTTCAATCACCCCTCTTCTGCTTCTTTAGCGCTCCCTCAAGTCAGTGTTAAAACTTCTTTTGACTTTAATGGGGGCAGAGTTAGGCCAGTACTGTGGGCTTTTGAAAATCTCACTTTATGTGGATTTTGAAAATATTATTAGATTATTCATAATGAAAACCATTGATTTAACTGTAAATTTGGGTAGTTCAATGATTTCAAAGTCTGATGAAATTTGTCTCATCCAAGTTTAGATGTCAGAAAATTAGGAGTCCAAGTCAAGGCCAACCAGCATGCTATCCAAGACAAATGTGCCTACTGAAGTTGTCCAGCAAAGAACAGAAGACACAATTAATTATTTAAGATGTAATGACTGAATTAATTTTCCTACTCATTATAAAAAAAAGGATTTCTGTTATGATAATCCTGACATTTTAGGATGCTGGAATCTGCTTTATAACATTGTCAATTTAAACAGACAAATTATCAAAAATTTCAGATGTTGGTTGAATTAACAAATAACTACATATTTTGCTTAAAGAATATAATATTCTACATACATTATAGACTGTTTCAAACACAGTGTCCTGGAAGAGAGAGTAATATATATCTGAATAATTTACTAATTGTTCTACTATTTCTATAAATTTTGCAAAAGTTAGAAAAATATTACTGAATAATTTATGTAATGAATTTCATAGAATTTGTCAAGTAATATTTAATCTGATTTGCTCATGGATTGCTATGGGCTGGCAAAAAGCTCATCACATAAATTCAAGACCAGAAACATCTAATTTTGTCATGGAATGACTTAAATCTGCATGTCTGTTTGTGATAAACCTGTACTGCTTACCGGTGTGGGAATAGGACCATCGTTGCACAGTCCTGTAGAGCTGCAACTAATTGCAAGTTCTGTAGCTAGAGGAGCGGAATCTATTCACTCTTCCCTGGAGTGCCAGAGAACTTACGTGCTTACTGAACATTCTTTCATGTTTACTACTACCCAGTGACAACCAGTCTGGTTTAATAGAATGCAGTTCCACTTGACTTCTGAAAAATACTATTGCTTTATTCCCTGATGTATCTTAATAAGTCAGAGTTTTATTTAACTGTACAGATGACATCTACTTTTCCCTACCTGGACCTTCTATCTTGAGAGTATCACCTGTCCTCTGACTCAAGTGCACATTTCCTTTATTTGAATTATTTTAAGTTTGCAGTAAGTAGTTTAACTCATTGAAGGAAGAGGAAACTAAAACTTCCATGTTAAATTGAAAGTCAGGTAAAACATACCTGTCTCGTACCTCAGAAGTTCTAATTGCATCCTATGTGAGTTTTGGGAACTTTATAGTAGGATAGCTTTTTATTTATCCTGCCTGCTGACTTTCCAGGACAAGAGAAGACACATTTTTTGCTAATAGTAATTTTTCAAATACTAACTTTAAAAAATTTTGCTCATTGAGCTGTGTCTTATTTCATTATTTTAGATGGTACAGACTGTATTTGTAAGCCTGTTAGGTGATAAGTTTCAGAGACGATTTCAAACTTCTAACTCCAGAAAATCACGTGACAACCACATGAGAGGAAAGGACAAGCAATTTGCTGAAAAAGAATGTAATCAACTGCTATTTAGTAAATAGTTGTAACATTTTTAAAAGATAAGTTTTCCTTTTTTCCTTCCCACCCTCTACCCTGATAGCTTTATGATTACCTAGGACTCTGCATGAATTAATTTAATATATAAATGAGCAGTGTTTAGTCTTCTGTACACTTTTTGCAGTTCAGATCTGGAAATTGTTTAGCATTAGAAAATGACATGTTGCCATATGGAAAAATATAATTCTAATGAAATCTGATAGATGGCACTGTTGGATTGTTGATAAACCACCTTGAGCCTGACTCCTATGTTACTAGCATTCAGAAGGATGTTATTGCTTATTAAAGAACTGTTGCTTTAGAAAGCTTGATAGAAAGACATTTATTTCAGCCTGTATTTGCTCAGTAGTGGGACTCAGTGTACTGGTCCAGTTGTTGGTCTGTAATTCTCTCCTTTTTATTTGTTCGGGGGCATCTCTATATCCCATCAAGACTTGCTATGCTTATACCAAGGTGTGTGGGTGTTTCTTACCTCACGTGGCTTCTGGTTAGAGCAGAGATTTTGGGAAGGAAAACTTTGATTCTTTCTTCTTTTCTTGTAAGTCAGAACATTAAACATTGCATTACACATTCTTTTAATATTCCATTTATCCTTTTCTTTGAGGTCCTAAGAATGGCAACCACCTCCTGTGGGATTGCTGGTACTTACAGATGAATTGACTATGATTATCTGAAGCAAATTAAAGGCTAACTTGTCTAGCTTTTGCACTAACTTAAGATCAGACAAATGCAAAAGCACTGTTGGAACTAGTCCAGGTAAATCCATTGGATTTCATTTGAACTAAAACCTAATGCTGCCTTTGCAGGAATATTAGAATGAGTATTTTCTTGATGTATTATATGATATGCAACTTGGACTATAACCAAAAAAATGATGCCAAACAATGAGCAGCAATGAGATGATTCATCTATCCTTCAATATATCCAACAATACTGTTGAGTAAAACTACATTGAAGAGTTATTTTATGCACAAGTGGGATTCTGTTACTGAAAAATCTTCATACCAGTTGTGAATTCTATGATGTGGCAAAAACTAAGGCTAGAGAGAGACTTGTTGAATATGTTTTGCAATATTCATTCTGTTTGTGCTGTGTTATTTATTCCCACTCTTTCTAGTGTTGCAGTGAATAAAATTACACAGTAGACTTCTAAACATATAAATATATAGCATTATTAAATAGTTGCTCAGTTTTTTCTGTTTTAAAATTGACTACAATTGTGTAATTTCTGTGATTTCAAATAATAATGAATATACCTAAAATCAGTAAATGCACCCACCCACCTTAGAAGAGCTAAGCAGCATGGTGGAGGATGCAATGGACTTAGGAAGGTGGAGTTGCTATAATTACATAAATTGAAATGTATCATGCACCACTAAAATCTTCCCTTATGATAATGAAAAAATCAATGTGACAACAACATTAGTGATTATCTTCTTTCAGGTTTGAGGTATATGGGAAATATGGGGAGAGCTCTTCCATATTGTGAAGAAAAATTGAGAGAAAAATGCAAAGCAGAAACCACCCCTGCAAATTTTCTCCTGGAATGCTTTTCTCCCTTCAATTTCTTCAAAAAGCAAAAGGTTTGCTGTGTTGGAGAACAATTACAGGGACTGCAAGAACTCTGAACTTGAAAGCTGTCAGGAGGTCCAGGTATGCCTGTGATGGTCCTTTGGCTGCACATTTTCTCTGCGCACTGAGCACCTTTTGTTCTCTGTCAGCACAACATCAGCCAAACTGTTCTTGCTTGGTAGCAGCAGCTGGATCCAAGGCCTTGAGTCTTAAATGGTTTTAGAAAGCCATGAAGGTGTAAATGGGAAGAAAGCACTACTATTTTCCTGTGAGATAGGAAATGTGATGCTACAAGTGTTGTCCTAAGTAAAGGCTGCCTCCTGGCCTGTGCATTTGGCCTTTGGTCACATGCACATTTTTGGGTATACACAGTTCCCTGTGTGAGAGCTGGAGAATTAAGATATACCACAATTTCTTCTGCCAAGGCTTTTCCATTTCTTGTCTGTACACCTCTTTACACAGGGTTCTTAGGGGAATGAACTAATACTCAGCTACTTTAATAGATATTAGAGATTAAAAAAAGATACTAGTCAAGTACAGGAATAAATCATGAGGTCTACACATACATCTGACTGGAGTACAATTTATTTGCTTTGAGTCAAGTCACCTAGAAAAGTAAATTTTATTTCAGCTAAAAGTATTCGTGCAGAAATAGAACATGTCTATTATTTATGTATTACAAGCATTTATAATTTCATGGCTGCACCAAGTTATCAGGCTATTCCAAGAATACAAAGGACTGCACCTAATTCAGTGATTCTATTCCAAGAAAATCCTCCAATGGTACGACATGATATAGTAAAAAGTAGTTTATAATGGAAGGTTTGAACTTTTGATGAAATGAAAAATAGTTTTGCTGCTGATTTTTTTCTCCTTTTATTTCAGGGGATATTTTTAAACTAAAAATTAGTGTTTAATAGAATAAAAATTGATTATTGGGGGAACATCCACGGCATGTGGTACAACTCCTTAATATAACTTTCTAGAAGATCAGCTTTGTTCTAAAAAAATTCCCTGAAAAAACCCCACAATTATATAATTTATGAATTTGGTCTTTTGAACATTTATGCTTTTAAAAAAGTAGTCTGAGAAATGCCAGTTTGTGTCTGTTCTTCAATCATGTCTTTAAATTCCAAGAATGGACTCCAGTAACAAAGATTTTAATCTCCACAAGCATGTGTAATAGATACCTCTCACCTGAATGTATTCTAGATGACCAATTGCACCATTTGCAAGGCACTGATGTCTCAACTGCTTCCATAACCAGATGCTTAATGTTCAGGAAAAAAAAGTAGTAGTAGAATTTAAAAAAAAATCTACTCATTTAGGTCGAATAAAACAGGTTCTAGGAGTAATTGGGGACTGCTTCACTGCCTGTAAGAATTCATCAAGGCAATCTTTTTGCCTAATGATCCGGCCATGGTTATAAATTACAGCGCCATTGTCGTTTCAGCCAGCTTTTGTTTCAGTAAAAGAGAAAAAGAAAGGATGCCTTAGAAAGAAAATTATCTGATATTTTAAATAATGTTTTATTTAATTTTAAAGATTTGAATTATATTTACTTTCCATTGATATCTCTACTTGTCATCTCAAAAACATTTTATCCTTTCCTTGAAAGCAGATAAAGCCTGAGATGTCTTTGTCCTGTACTTTGAAAAAGGGAAGATGAGCTTTCCAATACCTTGTGTCAGAGATTCAGATGATTTACATGAGATTGCATATAAGAAATTCTGTTTAGAACTTTATTCAAATACTCATGCAAAAGTTTTGCTTACATAAATGAAAGAAAATGGGAAACAATACCGACATAATAACTGTGTCCCACTGCATATGAAAGAATAGGGTAGGGATGAGAAAAATATATGGTAAAATCATGAACATTTCTAGATGAATTTATTGAAGAAGATATTTTTGTCAAAAATGAAGAGAGAGGCTCAAAAGATGGTAAAGTTTGATGGTGCCACCGATGCCATGATTTTTTGCTTTTTTGTATACCCCTCTTTTATACCCTTTCATATACCTTTTTATACAGCTTTGCATGTATCCTTAGTGCCTTTAGCCCACATACTTGTAATTCCCTAAGTCTGATAACGAGCTTAGACCCAAAGTTCCGTCAAGCCAAAAGACCAAACATCTTGGAAGCCTCGCAGCTGGGTCAGAAAGCCCCAGACACCAAAGGTCCTCTCCAGAACACATTCTGTAAACTAAGATAGGTCCTCCAGGCGGAAGGTTCCTCGGAACGGGGGCTTCTCTTGAGCCTCTCATTGGGGAGTCTTCGATAGATATGCTAACGTGCAAGGTCTGTAACTGTATATGCGAATCATTGTGTGTGTGCATTTTCTGGGGGGGGGAGGGGCACTTTCAGGTGTGCATTCTCGGTGTGCATTCGGGGGTGCTTTCTACCTGGATGTGGTGCTACTGAGGATCCTTAAATAAATACCAAGATAAAACCCTTTTTTCCCCTCTTAACCATGTTTGGCTTTTAATTTCAAGCCCAAGGAAAGGCAACACCAGGAAAATCTTTGCTCTGTTGAGGACACACAAGGCTGTTAAGCACCTCAGTGAGAAACACAGCGAAACTGTTAGAACCACAAATCAGAATTAAATACAAAGAAATATATTTTCATGATCTGAGCCTTCTACAAAACATAATTAGTCCTTTTACTTACTGAAGAAAAATACTGAAGGTTGGATTTAGAGATAGCTTCTTACAAAATTCAAGACTTTGGGAGGATGAGTATCCAAAAACTTGGATAATCTAATGTATACCTGATTTGGAGATAATCTTTGCCTTAAAAAGACGAAATGCAAGAAACAATTTTTTGCTATTTTAAAAATTGTAAGCCACTTGAATGTATCTAAAAATTACATCTACTGATTACCTATCTAAGAAGTAATAGAAATAATTTGCCAGTGGCAAACTGTATTCTGAAAAAAATATCAGCAGACCTTATAGACTAAAATGTTAACACTTCAGTTCATTTTTTCTCTTAGGAATGCACTCAAAAATGTATGAAAATACTTAAAAATTACTTTGGTTAATCCATGTTCATTTACTAAATCATCATTATTAGAAAAATGTGTATGAAAATTGTTTGCAGAAAACATATATGTTTGCAAAGGTTGAAGCTTGAAATAAAACCCTCTATTGTTCATACTGAATTGAATCAGACATAGCATCACACTTGCTATGTATTTCTAGATTTTTTTTTGCTTTCCACTTGATGTTTCAGTGTCCCCTTTCCCACTGAAGATCCAGGGGATGTAAACACTTCTATAGAAATAAGAAATACATTTAGATTTTATTATTAAACATAAGCTGCTATGGGGTTGAATGGTTAGCATTAAGTATGGCATTCAGATGTTTAGTCTAACTTTGCCATGTGCTGCAGTTTATAATAGCAAAATTATTTAGATATGGATTAGAAGATTTCTGCTTCTGATATGATTGGTTGAAACAATAGAAAGAGCTGCTGAAAAGTTGCATGTCAATATTTTTCAGAGGGAATGGCCTTTGTGTAAATATTTCTCATTTTCTCCATTGTTTACTATAATAAGTTATTATATTTAAAAATATGATTATGAATAGTTAATTATTTTGCCCTTTATCCAGGCCTAATAAAACCACTTGGTTATTGAAAACAGTTTTTAATAGAAATCTTAGAAAAAAGATACAATACAAAAACATAAGTAATCTTTTAAAATGGGTGATTTTTTTCTGTGACAGAGGAAAAGATATAAAATATATAAAAATATGTGAACTTTTTTTTCAATGAAAAGCCATCATCTCATTGTAATTAACCTCAAAGTGTGTCTTTTCAATAAGTAGTTATGATTCAGTTTTGAGTATAAGAAGAAAATCTATTGCATAATGCCTCATCTCAGAATTCAGAATTGAGAAGGATATATTTTCTGAATAGTAATACTTCAAACTCTATTACTTTTTCCTTTGTAAGCCTTTTATGACTTTTCCATAAGAAAAAGAAAACCTCAGTTGTTGAATAATAAGGTATGTTCCGAAAAAAAGAAACTTGTACATGACTGAATATTTGACACACATTTTCTTAATTTCTACTTAAGCCAGGTGTGGCTTGTTTTTGGTGGATTTTTGTTTGTTTTTCTTGTTTTGGTTTAGTTTTGGGTTTTGGTTTTTTGTTTTTTTTTTCCATTTCATAACCCTCTTGAATCTAAGGGAATATTCTGTAGGAGAAAATGGCTGTGCAACAGTCTAGGCTCCCATCATCCATTTGTGAGTCAGTTCCTTGCTTTGCAATAAAACAGTCACCTTCCTCCCAAAGCTTTACCAAGATAGGTTTGATTTTGGTGTAAATAGTGACATTACTGAGTAGCAAATAATCACTATGACTCCTGTGAAACCTGAAAGTCAGTAATTTCTCACAGGAAGGCTGATTGATGCCTTCTCTTTTCTGTATCCAGAAAAAGTGCCAATTATTCCCGCTTGTGCGCGCGTGCGCGCACACACACACTTATGCTACCTCTCCTTTTAGAATTAGAAGACTACAACATTAAATTAAAGTTTAAAAGAATTAACTAAAAATTTAGGAGGACAATTGAGCATGGAATCAAAAGAAACGTGAGGATTCCATTTTGAGATGGAATGAATAGGACCTGTCTGGTGAAAGTGAAGGAGGTAACACTAGTATGGGAGGCACTTTGGGCTGAAAGAGAGTGAAGAAAGGTGGCTCTAACCTGGGAATTGTCAAAGACATAGGGGACAAAGCAGATCAGGGTTAAGATTTCAGGACTGGAAGGAATACTATCTTTGGGAGCAAGAAACTGGATTCTAGATTGCCCTGAATTGTAAGTGGCCTACAGTCCCACCCTAGATTAGAGTTGGTGTTAGGGCAGGTTGTTCAGAGTTTCCTTCGTCATGAAGCATTTGAATCTGGGCACTTCTCACCTGGACCTGTTGTGAAGTAAAGATGAGAAGCCTCTTCTCCCCTGCAAGGGACTGTAATTCCTCCCTTACTCTTCAGCACCGCAACATGTATAACCACTCAGCACTGCTGTTCTTCCAGCCTTGCATGATTTCTTTTGATAGAATAAAAAAATATCTTTAGTTAGAATGTCATAGTAGTTTTGCAACATTAAAAAATACCAAAATAAACCTCAAACCAAAATGATGCACTAAACTTTGCCAGTAGAATTTCTAACCTTTCTAAGAAAAAACATAGGGAATTGTGTTGAAATAAAAGGTCTGACTTCCATGTTTTTGAAAGCTGCAAGAATAGAGGTGATGGTAAGTAGTTGTGATAGCTGCCAGGAGACTAAACTACACCAAAGACCCCCAGATTGTATGAAATAACAACAGACACTGAAAGAGTCACGGCAAAGCTGACAGGTTCACAATGCAAACAATTTACGGATTATCTGGGGAAGATAACAAAACACCTGCTGCTTACTAAAGTTCACTACCTATCAGCATTAGAGAAAAAAACATTTTAAAATATTCTCATCTGCCTCTATGTCTTTATTTTATGATGCACTTCCCCATCATTTTCACATAGATATATCTAAAAGCAATTTTATACATGCCTTTTTGCATACAGACAGATACAAATAAAGATTACTTAAACTTGCTCTTCTGAGAAAAGAATGCCTTTAAAAATCTGTTTTGAATAAGCTCCTCTATATAGAACCATTTTAACTCTCTGATCTGGCCCTTTTGGAGATAGCATGGTACACTTATCATAACTTGAATGAAGGGTGTGCTTATGTATTTTTCTTTTAAACAGAAAAATTAGAAGAGAACAAAAAAAGGGGTTAAGAGCATTTGTAGGTTGGATTTTTGTACCCACATTTATTTCAAGTCACAGTTTTGTCCATGAATCTGAGTGCTTCTGGAACTCTTTTAGAACATAGGTCTGTACCTCACAGGTGAATGAGGTTAGCATCTGGGCAGTGTTCAATGAGTGTGAAAATATTTTACTTTAATATGTTTAAAGCAGAAGAGCATAGGAAAAGACCCCAACAACTTGCTTACATGAGTACAAACTGCAAATGCTTTTTGACCTTGAATACTACTGGTTTTTTATAAGTGTAATTTTTAGGAATCTGTCTAGCCCAACCTCATAGGGTTGATTTTCTATTCTGATTTCTTGTTCCTTTTTTTAAAAACCTGATTGTTACAACACATGAATTGAGCGGTCTCTGATACCTCTTTCTATTCTAATTCAGTGTCCTGAAAGCCAGCCAGATACAGGTGTTTTAGAGACAGTGGGTTGCACTCTACTATTTGGCGAAAAAAGTATCTTATGAATGTGTGCATCTGTGACAGCACGTGTCAATCATTTGTGACTCTTCTTCTGAAGGCCATTGTGAATTACTGCTGCATCCAAAATGGACCCTCAAATATTAACCAAGAGAATCACAGAGTATGAGGTTGGATTAAAAACTTCCTTAAGAATTTCTTTTTTTTTCTATAAAATCCATTTTTAAAGTGTGGTCATCAAAGTCTTTCATCAAAAAGATAAAACTTTTTTGATTAATATTATTGATTTAAATATGGTTGCAAATATGAATTCATATAAGCATGACCACAATGCCCCATTCCCTGTTCCCCTGCACCACTCAGGAGGGGAAGATGTTGAAGAATAAGAAATGGAGGTGTGAAAGGGGGTGGGAGAAAAGTATTGTTTTAATTTTTATTTTTGTTTCTTGCTACGCACATCAGTTTTGATTTGCAACAATTTAATTTTCCCCTAGTCTTTATCTCGGTCCTTGAGCTTTTACATCATATTTTCTCCCCTGTGCTCTTGGTGAAGAAGGGTGAAGGAGCATCTGGGAGGGAGCTGGCAGGTGCTGGTCATTGTCAGCCCACTGCAGGAAGAAATATTTTCAAGTTTCTCTCCTAATGTTTCTATAATTGTTGTGATTTAACCCTGGTTAATTGTGCCTAACTCTTAAGTTCAGTCAATAGCATGGAGCAGTCTTCTCACATTTGGAAGACACAGGCTCAAATTACATTTATAGGTAGAGTGACAGGGCAGGTCTCTTTCTCCTGGCAGAGAAGTGTTCAAAGTGCCTTAATCACTTACCTGTCATTATAACTAGGCCTCACTGGCTGCTTCCTTGACTCTCATGGAAATTTTAGATGCATCATGAATAGAAAATTAGCATTCATTTACAATGAAAATGCTCTTTTTTATTCCCCCAAATCTGTTAGTGGGATTTAATATAGTTCTATCTGCAGCTGCAAGCAGAATCCCTTATAATGGTTGACTCTGCAGCTGGGTTTCACATGCCCTGGGTAGGAGGGTTCTCACAGAGTTGCAATTAATTTCTTTAAAGGTGATCATGTTTTTTGGCACACAGTTATGGAAAATGCAAACTGGCTTTTTGGTGTCACTGTGGTTATGATTAAATAGCTACTGTTGAATGCTTTTATATGCTGGCACAAAGTACTTGGTGTAGTGCTGCTGTACTTGGTTCTGTGTTATTCCTGCTTGGCAGTGACCCTGTTCTATCAAAACAGGTGTATATTGCACATCACACAATGCAGTTTCTGAAATTGACTTCAGTGAAAAGATTGTCTTAGGTAAAGCGGTCCTTAATTTACTTCCACAGGCATTAAATGCCTCCCCAGCACAGCTGTTACCTCATTTGTAATATGTTATTCCTTTTATTAATATTACAGTAGTGCCCAAGAGCCAACAGAGAAGAGTTTTCTTTGTTCCGCATGTCATACATGGAATAACAGACATTCACTTGAGGAGCTTACAGCAGGGATTTCAGAGGCCTTAGATACCGTATAAGAGGTGTGACAAACTATCCCAATCTGAGATTCACTGAGTCAACCCAGTGATATGTCCTGCCACTCACAATAAGCCCCCTGTTACTCCAGCTGACACTGCTGTGGATACTCAGTCCAGTTCCGCAGCCAAGGGCAGGAAAGGGCGTAGCACACACATGCTGGTGGCATTAGTAGATGTTCTGTTCTGTACTCTTTATTGCTTTTTTACTCTACTTTAAAATAGAAATGAATACATATACACAGACACTTTAAAGTGAGAATATGTTTAAAGGAATTTCATCCTGTTTTCTGCAGTCAACAGGAGTTCTGCCATTCATTGATTAATATTTGAGCAATGTGAAGTCCACAATGATGTATTTCTGACATGCTGGATTTAAAAATGATACACTTTAACACTAATATTTTTCTTTGCCTTTCTAAGTAATAACAAGAACAGTTATTAATATTCTGGAAAAGCACAACCATACAAATTTGGACAAATACATAAACAGGATTTAAAAGGCAAGAATTAATGATGTCAATGAACAAATTCTTCATGAGTGTTAGCTGACTATTTATAAATCTGTGTAATCATTTTCAAAAGTACTTTTCAGATAAACCACCTAAATTTAGGGTTGAATTATTTTCTGCCATACTGGAAACACAGAAGAGATCATTCACAAATTTTCACAACTTTTTTCACAACTAAATGATTCTTTAATGGAGAATGCACAAGATTGAAAGCTTTTTTCCATATTCTCTTGGGCATATTGATAAATCATGCAAGTAGTTTTATATCCTGTAATTTTCTACAATGCATGTATAATCACCTCCAGTTTACATTTCTTTGGCAATTGAAAATTACGTATTTCTTCATGGTTTCATTTCTTTCTCCCTCCTTCCACATAAGGTTACTGGAGGTAATGGTTATATCTAATAATGATAGTCATCCATTCTAAGTTGAGGAGTTACCCCTAATAATGGTTATTTTAAGTGCAACTTCATCTTAATTTTCTTATTCATACCAGCAAGAAGAATAACTAGAAGAACAGGATCTTTTACATTAGGTGCCATAAAAACTGCTAGCTGTTAAATTAATCAAGGAGAAGATAAAGAACAGTTCTAAACTAAAAATGGTTCAGGTACATGGAAAATTTGAAGTATAATTTTTTATCAATTATCTTTGCAAAGGAAGGGTAGGTGGTAGTACACAAGATTTCTCTGGAGTAGTTACCTGAAATACTAATGGTTTTTTGGTTTGGTTTTGTTCTAGTTTTGGTTTTTTTTTTTCAAAATAATAATCTGTAGTTTTGCTGGTTTTTTTTACAAAAATATTTGACTGATCTATTCTTCTTCACTTAAGAGTTAAAGATTTTGTGAACATTTTATAAATCTGTTGATAAGCAATGCAAACCTTAAAGCAGCGACAGTTACCAATGCCCTAACAATTTTAAATTAAACTGTTCAAATGCTGTTCTGCTCTTGATGTCTGTGTTGAACATGAGAATAAGGGGACTACTCTGATTCCCTCCTTTCTTTTTACCTCCAGGCTGGTTCAACTCTTACTGTATAAAAGGGACAAATATTTTATGATAAACCAGAAGTAAATGTCAGATGATGTGTTTGCGTCACATAATCCTTCTCTATCAAGTCGTAGTTTTCTATAAGATTCAGGAGAATTCATGTATCACTGCTTCCTTATCTGGTAATTCACTGATATTCGTTAGAGAACATTATTTTATCTTTTCCATCACATTACTCATTGTTAAACAGTGATATGTTTTGTAAGCCATGGATTGTATTTGAATCAAAGTGCAAAGCAGATTTTTTATTTCCATGAGATATAAAACAAAGCCCTGGAGATCATATTTTATAGAAAGCCTGTGTGATGAAACAAAGTTTCTCCCTATTAATTAAATACTAGCGATTTGGCTTTGAGTAAGAATATCTGGATTTTGCAATAATGGTAACCTGCCAGGTGAAGTGATGTTACAGTAACAACAAAATGCCTATCTTTTATGGAGGTATTTAAAAGTACTTAGGTAAAAAGAAATTAAGCAACTCAGTATCATTATAACATAAATATAAATAATTTAAAATCATTTTTGGAAGGTTTTATTTTCTCTTTATTTAATTTTTTGCAATAGGATGCTGAGGATAAAGAATTAACTCAGGCAATGCATAGTATGCAGTATGAAACAGCTTCATAGGGAGAACTGAGTACAGAACTTCACTGACCTTACCTGGAATTTTGTGAGAGTTCCCCAGTATGTTGGTTTTGAGGAGCACGAACCCCAGATTTCTAGTTTGTTTGAGTGTCATGGTTCGACACTGGCCCAACGCCAGGCACCCTCGAGAGTCGCTCGCTCACCCTCCTACCACAGCTGGGCAAAAGGAGGGAAAAGAGGAAAAAGGGTTAATTGAGGCTTCATAGGTGAGATAAGGAGAACGGGAGAAATATTTCAAGGGCAAAACAGGCTCAACCTTGGTTGCTAAGTGAAATTTATTACTAACAGAATCAGAGGAGGGTAATGAGAAGTAAAGTAAGCCCTTAAAACACCTTCCCCCTGCCAGGCCCTCCCTCCTTCCCACCGACAGCACAGGGAGGCAGTGTAGGGGGGTTTGGTCAGTCCATCACCAGGATTTTCTTCCGCTGCTCCGGGAGAAGAGTCCTTCCCTGTGAGGCCGTGGGGTCCCTCCCACGGGAGACAGTTCTCCGGGAACTTCCCGGCGTGGGTCCGCTCTCAGGAGCAGCAGCCAAACCGCACC